>QLYP01003160.1:1165-16413 GCA_016647725.1 Nasonia giraulti | reverse complement strand
TCTGGTGACTCCCCTGATTAAGGGTCACTCGATCGGATCCATTCGAGCTCTCCCGTCGACTCGTTCTGGTGACTTCCCTGATCAAGGGTCACTCGATCGAATTGGATGGGTTTGGCGAGAGTCGATGGTTGAATAGCGATCTGTTCATATCGTTTCGGTTCTCGATCTGGGTTGTGAAGTGTTGATAGTATTATTAATATAATCTTATACTAAATTTTAAATAAAATTATTAGAAGAATTTACTTCTTTCTTATGAATTCAAATCATAAACTATTAATAAGCTAAATAATTATTTATAAATAATTGAATCTAGTCAGTTTGCTATTATTGGGCTAATAAAAAAATATAAAAAATAAATAATAGATAATATTTGACCAATTAAAATGTATGGATTTTCTACTGGTCGGGCTCCAATTCAGGTTAATAATAGGAATAGATTAAAAAAAATTCAAAATATAATTTTATTAAAGTAATAGAATTTAAACCCTTTTATTTTATAAATTTTATTAAAAGGTAAAATTATTAAAATTAAAATTGATAATAATAATGCTAATACTCCCCCTAATTTATTAGGAATAGATCGTAAAATTGCATAAGCAAATAAAAAATATCATTCTGGTTGAATATGAATAGGAGTGATTATAGAATTAGCAGGATTAAAATTTTCTGGATCTGATAAAATGTAGGGATTTAGTAAACATACTAGTAATAAAATTAAAATTATTATAATAAATCCTATTAAATCTTTAATAATATAATAAGGGTTAAATGAAATTTTATTTATATTACTATTTAATCCTATAGGGTTACTTGATCCTGTTTCATGCAAAAAAACTAAATGAATAACTACTATTATTAAGATAATGAAAGGTATAATAAAATGTAATGAATAAAATCGATTTAAAGTAGCATTATTAACAGAAAATCCTCCTCATAATCATAAAACAATATTTTCACCAATATAAGGAATAGCTGATACTAAATTTGTAATAACAGTAGCTCCTCAAAATGATATTTGTCCTCAAGGTAAGACGTATCCTATAAAAGCTGTTGCTATAGTAATTAAAAAAATTAATACTCCTATTGTTCAAGTTATTATTAAAATAAAGGAATTATAATATATCCCTCGACCAATATGAATAAATATACAAATAAAAAAAAATGAAGCTCCATTTATATGGATTAATCGAAATAATCATCCATAATTTACATCTTGAATAATATGAATAATCCTATCGAATGCTATTCTAATATTTGGAGTATAATGTATAGATAAAAAAAATCCTGAAATAATTTGGATGATTAGGCATAAACCTAATAATGATCCAAAATTTCATCATATAGAAATATTAATGGGAGTAGGTAAATTAATTAAAGAGTTATAAATAATATTTATTAATATATATTTTTTAAGTATTGATTTTTTCATTTAATTAATTTTACGTAATGTAATTTTATTATTAATAGTAATTTTTACAATTATTGTTAGACATATTAATAGGTATAGTATAGTAATAATTATTCTAATATTTTTATTATATATAAATATATAATTAATATTATTATAAACTCTATTAATCAAAGATAGTTCTGTAATTTTATTATTTCAAGGTAGAATAATATTATTTATTATTAATAATATTATAATAAATAAAATTAATATTATTAATTTTATAGGTAATGCTAAAAACATTATTCAATTAATCTTTATCTTAGCGTTATTAATAAATCTAGTAAAATATAGAAAAATAATTATTATTCCTCCAATTATAATTAAAAATATAATGTAAGAAAATCAATGAGTATAATTTAATACACTAATATTTAATGAATTAGAAATTGTGTATATTAATAGTAATAAACAAAAAAATAATGGATGAATATTATTATTATATGAGGGTATTGAAATAATTAACAATCTAATAAAAATTATTAATATAATTAAATAAATTTGCATTATAAATATAGTTTTTATCATTTTTTTTTTATTCCAAGAAATAGTTTATTAAAATATTAATTTTGGAAATTAAAGATATAATTTTTATTATTTTTTTGATTAGTTATAAGAATAACTTATATTTAATTTACAAAATTAATATTTTTATTTAAATTAATAACTATTTTTTTAAATACTTATTTTTACATTATTATAATTATTATATCAATATTATTATTTGTATATTTATATAATCAAATTTTAATAAATTTAATTTGCTTAGAATTTATTATATTAAGATTATTAATATTGTTGAGTAATTTAATATTAATAAATAATAGAATAATTATAGTATTATTTTATTTAGTATTTGTAGTATGTGAGAGAGTATTAGGATTATCATTATTAATTATTTTAATTCGTTCATATGGTAATGATAATGTTAAACTATTAAATTTAAATAAATGATAAAGGTATTATTTTTTGTTATTATATTAAATTTTAATATTTTTATTAATAATAGTAAAATTTTATTAAAGTTATTAGTAATATTATTAATATTAATTACATTAGGTTTTACTTATTCTATTAATTTTAATGAAAATTGAATAAATTTATATTCTTGATTAGGGATAGATTTACTAGGCTATATATTAACTTTATTATCTTTATGAATTATTATATTAATATTTATAGTAAGATTTAAGTTTAATAATAATAAAATATTTAGAATAATTTTATTATTATTATTATTATCTTTGATATTTAGTTTTATATCAATTAATTATTTTATATTTTATTTATATTTTGAGATTAGTCTTTTTCCTACCTTTTTATTAATTATAGGGTGAGGATATCAACCTGAACGGATTAATGCTTCAATATTTATGATATTATATACTATATTTGCTTCTTTACCATTAATAATTATTATATTTTATTTATTAAATTATTTTAATAGATTGAATTATTTAATTATTTTAAATAATATTATTGAGTTTAATTATTTAAAAGGTATCATATATTTATATATAATTTTTGCTTTTTTAGTAAAATTACCTTTATTTATATTACATATATGGCTACCTAAGGCTCACGTTGAAGCACCTATTTGTGGATCAATAATTTTAGCAGGAGTAATATTAAAATTAGGGGGATATGGAATTATTCGAAGAATAATAATAATGTTAAATTATAGAAAAAATTTTAATTATATAATTATAATTATTTCATTATTTGGTATAATAATATTAAGATTAGTTTGTTTACGTCAATATGATATAAAAATATTAGTGGCATATTCTTCTGTTGTTCATATAGGAATAATATTATTAGGAGTTTCTAGGATAACAAATTGAGGAGTAGTAGGAGGATATTTAATAATGATAGCTCATGGATTATGTTCTTCTGCTTTATTTGTTTTAGTAAACTTATTTTACAGGTGTTCTAAAAGTCGAAATATATTTATTAATAAAGGTATATTAAATCTATTACCTACTATTTCTATATGATGATTTTTATTTTGTATTTGTAATATGTCTTCACCAGTCTCTTTAAATTTATTAAGAGAAATCATAATTATTAATATTATATTAAATTGATCAATTAATATAATTTTATTATTAATAATTAGAATATATTTAAGTTCAATATATTCATTATATTTATTCTCTTATTCTCAACATGGAAAATATAATTCTTTAACTAATAAAATAAGAATTAATAATATTAGAGAATACTTATTATTACTATTACATTGAATTCCTTTAAATTTAATTATTATAAAAATTGAATTATTTATTTATTTAAATAATTTAATTAAAATATTGATTTGTGGAATCAAAAATGTATGATTTACTTTAAATAATAATATTATACTATATTAGAAGAATATTATTTTTAATAATCAGAAGAATAAGGATAATGTTAAGATTATTTATATTGGTTAATAAATTTTCTTATTTTATAGAATGAAATGTAATAATTTTAAATTCAGTAAATATCAATTTATTTATTTATATAGACTGAATTATACTAATATTTATTTTTATAGTTTTATTAATTTCATCTATAATTATATTATATTGTTGTGAATATATAGGTCATGATAATAATAATATTCGATTTTTTTATTTAGTTTTTTTTTTTATTTTATCAATATTATTAATAGTAGTTAGCCCAAATATAATTAGGATTCTAATTGGATGGGATGGACTTGGTTTAATTTCTTATTGTTTAGTAATTTTTTATCAGAATAATTATAGATTTAATTCAGGAATATTAACTATTTTATTAAATCGAATTGGAGATGTAACTATTTTAATGAGTATTAGTATGATAATAATTATAGGAAATTGAAATTTTATTTTTAATAATAAAATATTTAATTTAATATTTGTATCAATAATTGTAATTTCTGCTTTTACTAAAAGAGCTCAGTATCCCTTTTCTTCTTGACTACCAGCTGCAATAGCAGCACCAACCCCCGTTTCTTCTTTGGTTCATTCGTCTACATTAGTAACTGCTGGAGTATATTTATTAATTCGTTTTCATTATTTAATTTATAAAAATGAATATATTATAAAAATTATTATTTTTATTAGATTAATTACTATAATAATAGCAGGATTTTCTGCTAATTTTGAATTTGATATAAAAAAAATTATTGCATTTTCTACTTTATCTCAATTAGGACTAATAATAATAATTTTTGCTTTTAAAAATTGAGAATTATCATATTTTCATTTAGTTGCTCATGCAATATTTAAATCAATAATATTTATATGTTCTGGAATTTTAATTCATGGAATAATAAATTATCAAGATATTCGTTATATTGGTAAATTTAAATATTATATACCTATAACTTTCAGAATATTAATAATTTCTAATCTATCCTTATGTGGTATACCTTTTATATCAGGGTTTTACTCTAAGGATCAAATTTTAGAATATATATTTCTATCAAATAGTAACATAATTATTTATTTTTTTTTATTAATTAGTACAGGATTAACTGTATCTTATAGAATTCGAATAATTTATTATCTAATATTTAAAGTTTTAAATTTTAATAGCTTAAATAATATTAGAGAATTTAAATTAATAAATTATTCAATAATTTTATTAATATTAATATCTATTTTCTATGGATTTATAATAAACTATCTTATTTTTAATAATATTGAAATTGTATTTTTAAATTTTATAGAAAAAAATTCTATTATTTTTATTTGTATAATTTTTATTATTTTAAATAAAACAATAAATTACATTAAAAATTTTAAATTAATATATTTTATTAAATATTTTTTTGGTAAAATATGATTTTTATATAATTTTATTCCTTTATTTATTATTTTTCCATTAAATTTTACAAAAAATTATTTAAATTATTATGATAAAGGATGAAGAGAGATAATTTTTAAAAATTCTTTAATAATATGAATAAATAAAATAAATAATTTTGATAATTTTATTAATAATAATAATAATAATATTTTAATAATATTAAATTTAGTAATTTTAATTATTATTATGATAATATTAATTTAGATTTATATAGTTTAACTTAAAAATTTAATATTGAAGATATTAAGATAATTATTATATTTATAAATATTATATAATTTATAAAATTATTAATTTATTTTTATAATGAAAATATAAGGTTTTTATTAAACTATATAAATATGAAAATATGATTTTTTTCTACTAATCATAAGTTTATTGGAATTTTATATTTTATTTTTGGAATATGATCGGGAATTTTAGGTTTATCTATAAGGATAATTATTCGTATAGAATTAGGAAATCCAGGATCTTTAATTGGTAATGATCAAATTTATAATTCAATTGTTACTACTCATGCTTTTACTATAATTTTTTTTTTGTTATACCTGTAATAATAGGAGGATTTGGAAATTATTTAGTTCCAATAATTTTAGGAGCACCAGATATAGCATTCCCTCGTATAAATAATATAAGTTTTTGACTATTACCACCTAGGTTAATTTTATTAATTTCTAGTATATTTATTGGAACAGGGACTGGTACAGGATGAACAGTATATCCCCCTTTATCATCAAATTTATCTCATAGTGGGCCTTCAGTAGATTTATCTATTTTTTCATTACATATTGCTGGGGCTTCATCAATTATAGGAAGAATTAACTTTATTACTACTGTTTTAAATATAAAAATTTACAAAATTGAAAATATTCCTTTATTAGCTTGATCAATATTATTAACTGCAATTTTATTATTATTATCATTACCAGTATTAGCTGGTGCCATTACTATGTTATTATTTGATCGTAATTTAAATACTTCATTTTTTGACCCAGCCGGTGGAGGGGATCCAATTCTTTATCAACATTTATTTTGATTTTTTGGACATCCAGAAGTATATATTTTAATTTTACCAGGGTTTGGTTTAATTTCTCATATAATTAGAAATGAAAGGATAAAAAAAGAAACATTTGGTGCAATAGGAATAATTTATGCTATAATTTCTATTGGATTATTAGGATTTATTGTTTGAGCTCATCATATATTTACTGTTGGTATGGATGTTGATACTCGAGCTTATTTTACTTCGGCTACTATAATTATTGCTGTTCCTACAGGTATTAAAATTTTTAGATGATTAGCTTCAATAAATGGTATAAAGATTAAAATAAATGTTACTAATTTATGATTATTAGGGTTTATTTTTTTATTTACAGTAGGGGGATTAACTGGAATTATTTTATCTAATTCATCTATTGATATTATTTTACATGATACTTATTATGTAGTTGCTCATTTTCATTATGTATTATCTATAGGAGCTGTTTTTGCAATTTTTGGAAGATTTATTTATTGATACCCTATAATATTTGGTATAACAATAAATCAAAAATGATTGAAAATTCAATTTATTATAATATTTTTAGGGGTTAATTTAACTTTTTTTCCTCAACATTTTTTAGGAATAAGGGGAATACCTCGTCGATACTCAGATTATCCAGATTCATATCTTTGTTGAAATATTATTTCTTCAATGGGAAGATTAATCTCTATATTTAGAACTATATATTTTTTTTTTATTTTATGAGAAAGAATTATTTCTCAACGTATTATTATTTTTATAAAAAATATTAATAATTCTATTGAATGAGTAATAGCTTATCCACCTAGATATCATTCTTTTAGTGAAATTCCTAAGATTTATTTAAATTTTTAAAATGGCAGATTAGTGCAATAGACTTAAATTCTATAAATATAATTTTAAATTATTTTTAAAAATTTCTTTATGAAGCCAACTTATATTTCAAGATGCTAATTCTCCTGTAATAGAAAATATAATCATATTTCATGATCATGCTATATTAATTATTATAATAATTATTACTATAATTATTTATATAATTAGATTTATAGTCTATAACAAATTTATTAATCATAATTTATTAGAAGGACAAATAATTGAAATTATTTGAACTATTATTCCTATAATTTTATTAATTTTTTTGGCTATTCCATCTTTAAAGATTTTATATTTAACAGATGAAATTAATTTACCTAATATCACAGTTAAAATTATAGGCCATCAATGATATTGAAGTTATGAATATAATGACTTTAAAATAATTAATTTTGATTCATTTATAATTAAAGATAATAATATATTTCGATTATTAGACGTAGATAATCGAATAGTATTACCTTATAATACACAAATTCGAATATTAGTTAATTCAACTGATGTAATTCACTCTTTTACTATTCCTTCAATAGGGGTTAAAGTAGATGCAGTACCTGGTCGAATCAATCAAATTAGATCATTAATTAAACGACCAGGAGTATTTTTTGGTCAATGTTCTGAAATTTGTGGGGTAAATCATAGATTTATACCTATTGTTTTAGAATCTACTAGAATGAATATATTTATTAATTGAATTAAAAATAAATAATTTTCAATTGAAGTATTTGTAAATTATACTATATTTTGATTTAAAAAATCAATTCTTACCTTTAAGATATCAATTGAATTAAAAGATTAGTTAAAAAATAACTTTAGTTTGTCAAATTAAAATTATTACTTTAAGTAATATCTTTTTCATTCCTCAAATAAGACCTATAATATGATTAAGATTATATTTATATTTTATTATATTATTAATAATTAGTATATTATTATTATATTATTTAATTATTTATGTAAATATTAAATTTAATTTAATTAATAAAAATAGCATTAATTTTCTAAATAAATGATAATAAATTTATTTTCTATTTTTGATCCTTCTACATCAATAAATTTATCTATAAATTGAATTAGTTCAGTTTATATTATTTTATTTTATCCAAATTTATTTTGGTTAATTCCATCTCGATGAAATTACTTATATATTAATATAATTAAATACCTGATCAATGAATTTTTTATATTATTAAACAATAAAATTAATGTAATAAATATAATTATGTTTATTAGTTTATTTATAATAATTATGTTAAATAATTTTTTAGGGTTATACCCATATATTTATACTTCTTCTAGACAGATGTCTATAAGAATAACATTATCTTTAACATTATGGATAATAATAATAATATTTGGTTGAATAATCAATACTAACCATATATTTATTCATTTAGTTCCACAAGGAACTCCAAGAATATTAATGCCTTTTATAGTAATAATTGAATCAATTAGTAATATTATTCGTCCATTAACTTTAGCTGTTCGATTGTCTGCAAATATAATTGCTGGTCATTTATTAATAACCTTAATTTCATCAACTGGTAATAAATTAAATATAGTAATATTAAGAATTATATTATTAACTCAAAGAGTATTAATTATTTTAGAGTTAAGAGTTTCAGTAATTCAAGCTTATGTATTTAGAGTTTTAAGATTATTATATAGGACAGAAACAAATTATGAAAAAATTATTTCAACCTTTTCATTTAGTGACTCTAAGACCTTGACCTTTAATATTATCATTTAATTTATTAGTAATAATAATTAGTTTAATAAATTGATTTAATAATTTTAATACTTTAATATTAATATTTAGTAGATTATTATTAGTATTATGTGTATTTCAATGATGACGAGATGTAATTCGAGAAAGAACTTTTCAAGGGTTTCACACTAAAAAAGTTATTATAGGATTAAAAATTGGTATATTATTATTTATTGCCTCAGAAGTTCTATTTTTTTTTAGAATTTTTTGATGTTATTTTCATATATTTTTATCCCCTAGTATTGAGATTGGTAGTATTTGACCTCCAAAAAATATTATTGCCTTTAATCCTTATAATATTCCTTTATTAAATACAATTATTCTTTTATCATCAGGAGTAACAATTACATGGTGCCATTATTCTATTTTATTTAAATTAAAAAAAATTAGTTTTATTAGTTTAATATTAACAATTTTTTTAGGAATTATTTTTACTATTTATCAATATAAGGAATATAATGAAGCTAATTTTACTATTTCTGATTCAGTATATGGTTCAATTTTTTTTATATCTACGGGATTTCATGGATTACATGTAATTATTGGAACATTATTTTTAATAGTAAATTTACTTCGAATTTATCAAAATAATTATTCTAGTACTCATCACTTTGGGTTTGAAGCAGCTGCATGATATTGACATTTTGTAGATGTAGTTTGATTATTTTTATATTTATTAATTTACTTTTGATCTAATTAATAGTAATTATTTATATATTATAATAAGTAAAATTAATTTCCAATTAATTAGTCTATTAGTTAATAGTATAAATAATAATAATTTTATTTAATATTACAGTAATAATTTTAATGATTTTAATTATTATAATATTAATTAATTTTATTATTTCAAAAAAAATATTTAAGAGACGAGAAAAAAATTCTCCTTTTGAGTGTGGGTTTGATCCAATATCTAAAAATCGATTGCCTTTTTCTTTATCTTTTTATTTAATTTCTATTATTTTTTTAATTTTTGATGTAGAAATTTCATTAATTTTACCTATAATTTTTTTATCAAAATATTATTATTATTTAAATTATTTAAATGTAATAATTATTATAATTATTTTATTAATTGGACTATATATAGAATGAATTGAAGGTGCATTAAAATGATTTAAATAAGTTTAATAATTTATTTAAAAATATTAAATTGCAAATTTAAAAATATTAATTTATTTAATTTAAACTTAAAAAAAAAATGAAGCTAAATCTTAGCAATTAATTTCGACTTAATTTATTAATAATTTAAATTTATTCATTTTTAAAATTATATATATATATATATATATATATATATATATATATATATATATATATATATATATAATAAAGATAATTGTAATAATTATATAATTTATTCTATCAAAATAACCCTTTTATTCAGGCACTTTATTATTATAATTATAAAATTATAAATATTAATAAATTATTATTGTTATATTTTTTTTATTCCCATTATTATTATTTCAAATTTGATAGTATTTATTTTATCCTCTTGATTTTCTATATGAATAATTATGGAAATTAATATAATTAGATTTATTAGTTTATTAATTTTTGACAAAAACATTAAAAAAGAATCATTTATTAATTATTTTTTAATCCAAACTCTTAATTCTTATTTATTTTTAATAATAAGGTTATTATTAGAATATAATATTTCTAAAGATATTATTATAATATTTATGAATTTAAGTATAATTAATAAAATAGGTGTTCCGCCTTTTTATTACTGATATTTAAAAATTATAAATAATATAAATTGAATTAATATTTATTTAATTTCAACAATACAAAAAATCATTCCTTTAGTTATTTTAAGTAATCTATTAAATTACAAGTTCTCTATATTATTTAACTTATTTATTATATTATTATCAAGAATTTATAGGTCAATAAAAGGATTAAGTCAAAGAAATTTAAAATTTATTTTTTGTTATTCATCGATTATTCAAATATCATGAATTATTATTTTAATAATTTTTAACGAAATAATAAGAATAAATTATTTTGTTATCTATTCAATAATTTCTTTATCTTTATGTTTAACATTTAATAAATATAATATTAATAATATTAATAATATAAAGTTATTAAAATTTAATAATATTATTATTTATTATATAATAAATTTTAACATTTTTTCATTAGCTTCAATTCCACCATTTTTTGGATTTTTAATAAAATTAATTGTAACAAAAGAATTATTTATTTCTTTACCTTTAATTATTTTTATTTTACTGATTATAAGATCTTTAATTAGTATATTTTTTTATTTACGAATATTATTTTTAAACATTATAATTAATTCATTTTCTAAAAAAAATAATTATAAGTTTATTAATTATAGTAACAGATATAATTATAAAATTATAATATTATTATGAATAATAATAGTATTACTATTATTAATGGAATTAGTTTAAAATTTTAAGTTAATAAAACTATAAACCTTCAAAGTTTAAAATATAAATAAGTTTATAAATTTTAGTAATAAGAATATTAATATTCTATAAATAAATTTACAATTTATTACCTTTATTCAGACATATTACTAAGAAATATAAATAAAATTAATTATTTATTTTTGAATTAGAAGTTCAAATTTTTTGATATTTCTTTTAGTTGAATCCAAAATAGCGGAAAATTATTGTTAATAATTAAATTGAATTTTTATTTCCAACTAATATATATATATATATATATATATATATATATATATATATATAATAAACTAAATTATTACTAAAATTTTCAAAAAATTTTGTGCAGATTATTAACACTAATATATATATATATATATATATATATATATATATATATATATATATATATATGCTAAATAAATAATATTCATTTTATTCTAAGAATATAGATAATATAATTTAAACTAATAGGTAAATATCTTATTCAAGTTAAATATATTAAAAAATCGTAACGTATTCGAGGATAAGTACCTCGAATTAAAATAATTAAAAATAAAAACAATGAATAATTTATATAAAAAATAATACTACTTATATTAGTACCAAAAAATATAATAGTAAATAAAAATATTATAAATATAATTATTCCATATTCGGCAATAAAAATTATTGCAAACCTTCCTCTTATATATTCAGTGTTAAATCCTGAAACTAATTCAGATTCACCTTCTGCAAAATCAAAAGGAGTGCGATTTAATTCTGCTAATAGACTAATGTAAAAAATAATCATCAAAGGAAAAAAAAATACTATAAAAATAATATTATTTTGAAATTTAATAATATTAATTAATCTAAATCTTTCTACTATCAATAAAATCCTAAGTATTAATAAAATTATTCTAACTTCATAAGAAATAGTCTGTGCAATACTTCGAAGTCTACCAATGATTGAATAAACTGAATTAGAAGATCAGCCAGCAATTATTATAGGAAATACCCCTATTCTTATTAAACATAAAATTAATATTATATTTATATAATTATTAATAAAATCTCTTAATATAGGTATATTATTTCATAATATTAATATTAAAAATATTCTAAATATAGGACTAAATAAATAAAAATAATAGTTAGATTTTAATACTATAAAATTTTCTTTAGAAAATAATTTAATTGCATCACTAAATGGTTGGAATAATCCAATGATACCTACTTTATTTGGTCCTTTTCGTAATTGAATGTACCCTAAAATTTTACGTTCCAATAAAGTTAAGAATGCTACAGAAATTAATACTATGATTATTATATTTAAAGAAATAATTAAACTATTAATTATAATCAATATTACTTAAATATAATTAATATATTTATTATTTAAATTCTAAATTTAATACACTATTCTGTCAAAGTAATTCACAATAATTTTATTCATGAATTTAATAATTATTATTTATATTAAGTCCTTTCGTACAAAAATATATTTAATATTATAAAGATAGAAACCGATCTGGCTTACACCGATCTAAACTCAAATCATGTAAAATTTTAATAGTCGAACAGACTAAATTTTATTATTATCTACAATAATAATTAATTTTAATTCAACATCGAGGTCGCAAAAATTTTTATCAATATGAACTCTTTAAAAATTTAACGCTGTTATCCCTAAGGTAATTTATTTAAATTCAATAATATTGGTTACATAATTCTAATATATTAGAAAAATAATTATAAAAATTAATTAAATTTTATTATCCCCCCAATATAATTATTATAAAAATATAAATTATTTAAATTTAATAATATTAATTAATATAATAATAAAATTCTATAGGGTCTTCTCGTCTTTTATAAAAATATAAGAATTTTAACTTATAATAAATTTTAAAATTTATTTATTTTGAGACAGTTTTTATTTCATTATTTCTTTCATTCTAGACTTTAATAAAAAGACAATTGATTATGCTACCTTTGTACAGTCAAAATACTGCAGCTATTTAAATAATTTCATTGAGCAGAATTGATTTATTATTATTAATTCAACAAACCATGTTTTTAATAAACAGGTGAATAAAAATTTTTGCCTAATTCCTTAAAATAATCTTTATTTTATATAATTTTATTAAATTTTATTTACTAATTTTATCATTATTAATTAATTTAATTTAATTAAAATTAATAATTTTATATATAATTAAATAATTTTAAAATTATATTTATTATTTATTAATTATTATAAATTATTTATAAATAAAAATTATTATTTTTATTATAATTATTTATTTATTATTAATATATTAATATAATTATTAAGTTTATCCCTAATAATTTTATTAAAATTAATATATATATTTTATAGTAAATATATATAATTTAATTTTAATTAAATTAAATTTATTTATAAAATAACTAGATATATAAACTATGAATAACCTCTCATTACTATTTATAAATTAATAATAATATTGTTACATTAATTATCATATATAAATAGATCAGTTTATTTCGAGAATTAAAATTTTTATTTATTAAATTTAATAAACCCTGATACAAAAGGTAAAAAATTTTAATATTTATTTTAAAATAATATTTTTATTCTTTTACAATACTATTTATACTTAATTATTATATTTTTTATTCATATTACTAAATATTATTAATTTTATATTATTACTTTATTTATTTAATCAAAATTACTTAAAAAATTATATAATTTAAATTAATTAAGAATAATTTTTATAAATAACTTTTATTAGCAAAATAAATATTATAAATTAACTATATTCCTTTAATAATTTAATTCTTTTCTAAATACACTTTCCAGTATATTTACTTTGTTACGACTTATCCTATTTCTAGAAGTGACGGGCAATATGTACATATTATAAAACTAGATTCATAAATAATTATTTTTATTTATTACTATTAAATCCATTTAATTTAATTATTTAAAAATTAAATAATATTTATTTTAATAAATAGTAACTCATAAAACTTTTAATATATAATTTCATATTGATCTGAAATAATTTATTTTAATAAAATTTAAAAATTTAAATTATTAATAAATTTTTTTATAACGAACATACAAAAATATTAATTTATATTAAATTTATCAAATCGTGGAGTATCAATTATGTTACAAGTTCCTCTAAATAGATTATAATACCGTCATAATTTTTAAATTTTAACATTTAAATTTAATACTTAATTAATAAAATTTTATACTAATAATAGGGTATCTAATCCTAGTTTATTGAAGTATTAACTTAAATAAAATTAATTTAATTTAATAATAATTTTAACAAATTTTATTTAATCTAAAAATTGTATATATTAATATTAATAATTAAATATTTTTATAATAAATTAATATAATTAATTTATATATTTTGTTTAACCGCTGATGCTGGCACAAAATTAACCTATATTTAATAAAATTTCTAAATATTAATTTCTTAAATTTTTAATTTTATTTATTAAATTTTAATAAATATTTATTTAAAATAATTATTTTTATCATAAAATTATATATATTTAAATTTAATAATTAATTAATAAACTAAATTTTAATTTTTTAAAATTTAATTAATTATAAATTATTTTTTTTTGTAAAAAAAAAGTTTTTAATTTTAAACTAAAATTTTTTTTAAAAAGAATAATAATTTATATCTTAAGATTATGAATCTAATAACTTAAAAACTTAGTCTATCTTTTTAATTTCATTGTTTAAGATCCCCCTCCCCAAACAACGAATAATTAAATTAAAAATATTTAAATAAACTTTAAATTTATTATTTTTTAAAATTATAATTTATTTAATATATATATATATATATATATATATATATATATATATATATA
>QLYP01000999.1:0-31072 GCA_016647725.1 Nasonia giraulti | reverse complement strand
CATTGCATTGCCTTGTGCCCGGCCGCACCGCACTTCCAGCAGTTGGTACTTCTGTCGGTACCCTTGCATTGCACTTTAACGTGACCGTAGCCGAGGCATCGGTAGCATCGCGTGACGCTCGCATGAACACGCACCCGGCAGTTAACCCACCCGATACGGATCTTCCCTTTTTTGAGCAGTGCGGCGGCCTTGGTCTGATCCATCTCGACGACTGACACCCTCTGTTCCCTCGTGTTCGGCTTGAATAGATGCATTTTTGCATCTTCGTTGTCGGAGCCCGTCTCAGCTGCGATTGCGTCAGCAACCTCCTCCTTCGTTGTGAGGCTGTCAATGTCCCGGATCTCCAATGTGGTTTTGGGGATCTTGCCGCTTACACAGTCTCCTAAACTTCGGCACTATATGCACTTGCTGCACTGGTAACGCTCGCCAAGCCGTTAGCGCTGTCCGATCTATGGATCTCGTTTGCGGCTGCCGTCTGTTTCGGCACCGTCAACAGAATGTTCGAATGGCCCCCCCAGAATCCGTGGGGTCGCCACCAACCACCAGGGCTGTCACCTGATCGGAGTCAGTGGAGAGACTTACCGGTCCAGCCGGGTTCACTCTCTGGGGTATGTACTGGTTTTTTTCGGACATTTTCCCATAGGTGGTTTTTAATTCGGGGTACCTTCCCCTAGGTTTACTCATTTGGCCACCTTCCCATTCTCAGACGAACTGATGAATGGTCCAGTTACAAGCCCCGCCGGGGGCTGCAGAGCCCCCACATCGTAGGGGGCTTATTCTACACCACGCGTTAACAGGTAAACCGTGGGCGGGGCCATATGAATGAATTAAAATAATTAATAAAGATAAACCTAATACTCTTCCACAAACTAAAAATACTAAATAAAATAATACTATAATTGTTCTATTATTTAATATTATTAAATTACTTTTTTTTTTTGTTTATCCGAAGAGTTGGAGAAATGCTTAATGCACCATGACAGGAGCCGTGCGAGACTCCTCGTGTGTGGGACTCTCCTGACGCGGGACAGACGTCAGGCATACCCACTAAAACTCCACCTCTCAATGGCCGCGAAACCCCCCCCCGGTAGCCGCGTTCACATTCCTTCGGGAGGGTCGCCTGTTTTATGCTATTCTAGCCGTTAACTAGTCTTTCAGACACCCGTCATTGTTTTTACTCAATTACTTAATAATATTAATAATCTTAGTATAATAAATTCTAAACAAATTAAATTTCTTAAAATTTGATTATATATGTATACAAATAATAACATTGACATAATAATTATAATAATATAAAATTAAGTATTTAAAAAAATAGTTATTAATTTAAATAAAATATTAATTTTGTAAATTAATAATAAGAATATTTCTTATAACAAATCAAAAAAATAATAAAAAATTATATCTTTAATCTCCAAAATTAATATTTTTATAAAACTATTCTTTGGGAATCTATGATAAAAACTATAATTACTTTACAAATTAATTTTATTATTTTAATAATTTTTATTAGTTTACTAATTATTTCTTTATCATCTTATAATAATAATATCCATCCTTTATTTTTTTGTTTATTATTATTAATCTATACAATTTCTAATTCATTAAATATTAGGCGGGCCTAGACCATCTGTTAGGCGGCTTCTGATGGCGACCACAAACTCCATCCTGCTTTATGGAGCGGAGGTGTGGGCCGACACTATGGAAGTAAAGAAATATAGGAAGCAAATAACGGCGGTACAGCGCAGAGGCGCACTGATAGTTGCTTGCTCCTACCGAACGGTTTCGGGAGAGGCAGTAATGATAATCGCGGGAGTGATCCCCGTGGATCTGCTTGCGATTGAGCGAAAGCGGATCTACGAGAGACGTAACGAGGCAAATAAGGTAACCATTGCCACCGAAGAACGCGATCGGACGATGCGAAAGTGGCAGGAGCGATGGAACGAGTGCCACCAAGCGAAATGGACCAAAACAATGATAAAGGAGGTAGATCCGTGGATGAAGCGAAGGTGGGGCGAGGTCAATTTCTACCTTACCCAGTTCCTCTCCGGACACGGATACTTCAGGAGTTACCTGTTCGCGATGAACAGAGTCGCAACACCGGGGTGTAAATACTGCGGTGACGAACGGGACGACGTGAGACACACGTTCTTTGATAGCCCTCGCTGGGCCGAAAGACGTAGAGAGCTAGAGTTGACGATAGGGGCGCTTACGCCTGAGACAGTAGTAGGAACGATGCTTGAAAGCAAGCAGAAATGGGACGAGATAACGGCGTACATGGAGGCGATTCTCCGCGCGAAAAACAATGACGGGTGTCTGAAAGACTAGTTGACGGCTAGAATAGCATAAGACAGGCGACCCCCCCCCCCCCGAAGGAATACGAAGGCGGCTACCGGGGGGGGGGGTTCGCGGACATTGAGAGGTGGAGTTTTAGTGGGTATGCCTGACGTCTGTCCCGCGAGGAGAGTCCCTCACACGGGGAGTCTCGCACGGCTCCTGTCATGGTGCATTAAGCATTTCTCCAACTCTCCGGATAAATAGAAAAAAAAAAAAAATTAGGTTATTAAATTACACCCATCGATTTTCTTATATTATATTCTTAACTATAATTGGAGGAATAATAATTATTTTTTTATATTTTACAAGATTTATTAATAATGTAAAAATAAAAATTAATTGAATAATATTATTGTCATTACCTTTAAAATGAATAATATTATTAATATTTATTATAATTATATTATTTATAAATAATATATTTTTACCCTGAAATAATAAAATTATAGAATTATTTCTTATCAACAGAGTTTACAATAATATTAATTATATATTTATATATAATAAAAATATTAGAATAATTATATCTATATTATATTTATTAATATGTCTAACAATAATTGTAAAAATTACTATTAATAATAAAATTACGTTACGTATAGTCAATTAAAATGAAAAAATCAATATTTAAAAAATATATATTAATAAATATTATATATAACTCTTTAATTAATTTACCTACCCCTATTAATATTTCTATTTGATGAAATTTTGGATCATTATTAGGTTTATGCTTAATTATTCAAATTATTTCAGGATTTTTTTTATCAATACATTATACTCCTAATATTATTATAGCATTTGATAGAATTATCCATATTATTCAAGACCTAAATTATGGATGATTATTACGAATAATTCATATAAATGGAGCATCTTTTTTTATTATTTGTATATTTATTCATATTGGACGTGGAATATATTATAATTCTTTTACTATAATAACTTGAACAATAGGAGTATTTATTTTTTTAATTACTATAGCCACAGCTTTTATAGGATATGTTTTACCTTGAGGACAAATATCATTTTGAGAAGTTACTGTTATTACAAATTTAGTATCTGCAATTCCTTATATTGGAGAAAACATTGTATTATGATTATGAGGAGGATTTTCTGTTAATAATGCTACTTTAAATCAATTTTATTCCTTACATTTTATTATACCATTTATTATTTTAATAATAGTAATTATTCATTTAGTTTTTTTACATGAATCAGGGTCTAGAAATCCCATAGGATTAAATAGTAATATAAATAAAATTTCATTTAATCCTTATTTTCTCATTAAAGATTTAATAGGATTTATTATATTAATACTAATATTATTATTAGTATGTTTATTAAATCCTTTTATTTTATCTGATCCTGAAAATTTTAATCCTGCTAATTCTATAATTACTCCTATTCATATTCATCCTGAGTGATATTTTTTATTTGCTTATGCAATTTTACGATCTATTCCTAATAAATTAGGCGGAGTATTAGCACTATTATTATCAATTTTAATTTTATTAATTTTACCCTTTAATAAAACTTATAAAATAAAAGGATTTAAATTTTAATATTTTAATAAAATTATATTTTGAATATTTTTAAACTTATTTATTATACTTACTTGAATTGGTGCACGACCTGTTGAAAATCATTATATTTTTATTGGTCAAATATTATCAATTATTTATTTTTTATATTTATTTATCAGTCCAATAATAGCAAAATGAATAGATTTAATTATTTATAAATAATTATTTAGCTTATTAATAGTTTATGATTTGAATTCATAAGAAAGAAGTAAATTCTTCTAATAATTTACATTAAAATTTTTAAATATTCTATAAATTAATTTATAATTTATTAAACTCTATTTATTTAAATAAATTTATAATTAAAATTAATAAATCATTTTTAATAAATTTTATTTGAATTTAATTATAATAAAAATTTATATTTACATTATTTTATACTTACATCTATAAATATATTTGAATTCAACCCAATTATTTATCCGAAAGCAGACTCAATTGTGACTCGAGCGATCTCGTCGTGGTCACCGATCCGAGTCGACCCTCGAGTAAACCTTGATCAGAGGTTTATCCGAAAGCAGACTGAATCGTGACTCGAACGATCTCGTCGTGGTCACCGATCCGAATCGACCGATAATTGAATGTTTACTCTTTAAAACTTACGATTAGTTTATTATACCTATTATATCTAGACATTTTAAATATTTTAATTTTCGATTAATTTAATAATAGTTCAAACTCAACAGAAGTGATAGTGTAACCTGTAGTACTCGCTCTTGCGATTCTAGTAACCTTGCCACCGATCTGGGTCGACCCTCGAGTAAACCTTGATCAGAGGTTTATCCGAGTGAAGCTCCAGTCGTAACGCGAGATTGAATCGATAATTGAATGTTTACTCTTTAAAACTTACGATTAGTTTATTGTACCTATTATTACTAGACATTTTAAATATTTTAATTTTCGATTAATTTAATGATAGTTCAAACTATCATCGGCTGTCATGGCCCTGCAGGAGGCTAGGAAGGCCTACCTCGTCGGTCTTTTCGAGGACACGAACCTTTGCGCTATCCACGCCAAGCGCGTCACCATCATGCCCAAGGACATCCAGTTGGCGAGACGTATCCGTGGAGAACGTGCCTAATTACTTTTATTACCTTCGACCCTTTCAAACGAGATACTAAAAAAAGAGAAGTTAGATTAAAATATCTAGGTAATTGTCTAATTGAATTTATTTGATGGACGTTTAAGAATAAAAAAAATAGCTTATTGAATTTAAGACATTTTGTAAAAGAATACTGATAATTTTATAATTTTTGTTTAAATATATGTATTAATCTTACCTGCAAATTTTATTTATTTAACCTATACTCCTTTTTATTCCAAATTCAGTTGATGAATTATTCGTTATATTATATAATACAGTGTTATTTTATAATTAATATAAAGTGAATATAAAAAAAGTGATCGTGAAAGTGGGGTGCTAGCCTCGCAAAAAAATTCAATGATTAATATTTCAATAAACATCAAGTTGGTAGTGAGACTCGACCCACGGGCAGCAGTCTGTAATCGTGAAGAAAAAATCGGGACGCGGGATTCGGGCATCGGGCCTATGGATGAAAAAAATATATAAGCAGCCAGATACTTATATGCCTGCGAGATACAGACGTCGGCATGGCAGGAATAATCGTTATAGATCATCGATTTTTTTACCCAGGGGACGCGGGCTGCTGAAAATGCAGGGTGCCGCTGGACACGAGATGACACAGGGAAGGGGGTCGATAAGGCAGAACTGCCATACCGACAGTTACCGGCGTCGGTATGGTAGAAATGCCAGATCGGATGGTAAGTGGCGCAGAACCTGCATAGCCCCTACTACTTAGAAGCTCTAAGGTATTTATATCTAGTCAAAATTTATGCAAAAGCGAGAGAACATAACAACGATTTCAAATATAAAACTACGAGGACATTATTTTTTAACAATATAAAATTAAAAAATATTATTAATGTTTAGTTTTTACGAAATATGTTTGGGACACCGAAATATTGTATGTATATATTCAATACGTATAATATACTTATTTGCATAATAAAAAGTATCTGAATAGGAAGCACACATTTTTTTAAATTTTGTAACTATAAATCCTATTTATATATATTTTAAAAACTTGAAATGTCGTTTTAGACATTAGCAGCAGTCAAAGTATTACGTTGAAAATCCTCAAAACCTTGTGGTTTTAACTAATTAAATATTTATGAAAATAATTGTAATATTACTTGCATAATCACCAAAAATAATAATATGCATATTATATTAATAGATAAGTACATTATACATTAAGACTGCAACATATTTTGTAATATTTGAAACTGTAAAAATCATCGGATTTTTTTCATTCAAATTTTGAAATATTTATTTTTAAAAGCTCAATTGATTCAACAAACGAATTTTTTTATTAATTTAAATTCGACATTTTTAGTTCTTAAATACTGACTGTTATAAAACCGTAATAACACGGACTAGCGCGCGGTCGGAAAGAGCGCTGCTGATAGGTATATACATATATCTATATCTATATATGTATACCTATAGCAAAGGCAACTTTACTCCTTACATAATTTGCTAGCATGACTCCATGGCTTTTACGGAAAATCTTAAAATTATTAATTCGCTCAAATACATTAGCTTATATTTTTAACGCACAGAATGATATAATTTGCTCCAAAAATATAAATCTCATGTAACCTTATAGTAACAGAATTAAGAACTATTTAGATAAGAACATATCTATTTAAGAGAAAGCATACAGTGGAGCTGTCGTTGTTCAACAAGTCCAAATCTATAGGCCGCAACAACGCGACATAAACTGTCATAAATTTCGTACAACATGTCGTAGATGGCGGGACTGTCGTACGTTGCAGTGTCGTACTGCTATTCCGGCTCCGGCATAGCCGTAGCTGCTAGACAGATGTAAGTGCTGCCGCACTGTCGTGACTCAAGCCCCCTCACAATCACTGGCTTGTCGCGCCGAGGGGGCCCGAGTTCAGGAGTTTGCGAAAGCGAATTCCTGTTCCGCTAAAGTGATCCAAACCCAGGAAGTGGTGGATGATGTGGTGCTTCGGCTAGCCGACCCCACTCTCAGGAACCGGTCCGCGAAAGCGGAAAGGAGACCCTGAGAAGTGTGGGAACGCGAACTGGAGTGCCTGATCGGAAGCCACCGGGCGTGACGACCCCGGGGTTCCTAGTCCCAAGCGATGAGCGCCGTCGCTTGGCCCGTAAACCTTGCACCGTCTTCAACAACCTTCGCAAGGCGTGGCGTTGGTACGTTGGCAGTGTGGGGAGCGGAGGCTTGGCTTAACCGCCCGGCCGCGAGGTGGGGTCCTCTATAAACCCCCCCCCCCCAATCCTACGCTTAGGTGGGTGGCTATGGGATGAATGGCTCCTGGGTGAGGAGTCCCAAGCCCACCAACCCCCCGTTGGCTGTGGCGGCTGACGGGGTGTACTTGCCTTACCGGGGTAGGGCCGTAACCCCGGTGGACTGCTTGTATCGTGCCTTGTGATTGTTCGCTTCCCGTACAGCTCCGGCCAATAAGGGAAGTGGTAAGAACCAGATGATATGTCTTTTAAAAACCAAGCCTCGGAAATATTTAGCGATAAGGTGGAGGAAAGGAAGAAGGGGGATCAAGATGGGTGTGGAGCTGAGCATAGGCGTAGCAGAGGAGCAAGCCCTGTGAGGACAGAAACGGCACGGGAGACACCTCCCGAGGAACGCTCACGCTCGGGGCTGAAGAAGAGGGATTGTGACTCTTGTGCGTCTTCAAGCTCTGGCTCTGAGGACGGCCAGGGGGAGGATCTCTGGCTCATAGCCCCTCCTGGACGTCGTCTGAGAAGCGTAGCCCAGAAAAAAAAGACTGGGGAAAAGAGGGTGGAACAGGAGAGATTAAGGAAGGGACCAAGAATAGAATCAGGTAAGGAATCAGGTGAGACATCGGGTAAGGACTCAGACAGGAGTAAAGGCTCAGGAGTAGAGAAAGATAAGGGGATGAAGGAAGGCGGGGCGCTGAATGTTAAAACGGATGTTATGATAAATGTCGAAAGAATGGAGTTGGGTGAGTTGAAGTTGGGGAAGAGGAAACCGGACGCAGTAAACGAGGGTGATGGAAAGGATGACCCAAAGAAGTACTATGCAAAGGAGGAAAAGAAGGGGGTACAGGGCGAAATGTTGGCAAAGAAGGAAAAGAGGGTGAGAAAGATGAAGAGAGAAGAAGAAAGGAGGGCATTAGAGAACGCTGAAAAGAAAAGAGGAGAGACGCAGAAAACAGTAGAAGAAGCTATGAGCAGTAACGGAACAAAAGGACTAGTGTTAAACACGCAGACGGATGAAGATAATGAAGAGGAAATGATGGATGTGGACTACGACAACTTGGATAAGGAATTAGGAAATGTATGGGAACTGGTGAGAAAGGTCTTGGTAAAGAGTAGGAAAATACCTAACTCAGAGGCAGCCAGTCTGCATAGGTGTATGGAGAGGTATGAAAAGATTATTGGTAAGATGAGTGTAGAAAATGAAAGATTAGAGATGAGACTGAGTGAACAAGAGAAGGTAATGGATAGAAGGATGAAGGAAATGGAGATGAGAATACAAAAGGTAGAATCGGGAATGAATGACAGGATTAAGGGGATGTTTGATAATATCGAGGAGAAGATGATTAATATGTGTGGGAGTGTGATGGAGCGAGTGTGTGGGAGTATGAATTTAAATGATGCGAGGGAGCGTGCTCAACCCGGGGCAGGCAGAACAGCCCCAGTCCCGGAGAAGAGTTACACTCTGATTGTAAAAGGGGACAAGGAGAAGTTAACGAGCATGGAAATAAAGAGACGAATGGTAGAGAGTGTTGGGGAAGAGAGGAATGTTAAGGTTAAGGGCATGAGATTAATGAAAGATGGAGGAGTGGTGGTGGAGGCGGCGACGGAGGAGGATCGACAGCGACTGGCCAAGTGCCCCCTAGGAGACGCCGGCTTGCGTGTTGCTACACCAAGACGGTTTGACCCTAGGGTGATCGTCTACGATCTCCCCTCGTCGGTGACCGACGCCAACCTCCTTGACGAAGTGGCCCGCAAAAATTTGGATGGCCTAGCAAAGACGGAAGATGTGAAAGAGAAGGTGAAAATTGTGAGGAGGAAAAAGAGGGGAAATGACGCAAGAGTGGAAAATGTAATTGTGGAGCTACCGAATGAATGGAAGGAAAAATTGTTGAAGAATGGAAGATTGTATGTTGGATGGATGTCATATAAAGTAAGAGTGTATGAGAAAGTGTTGAGGTGTCATGGATGTATGTTGTTTGATCATAGAGTGAATGATTGTAAGAATGGGAAAGTGTGTTACCGATGTGGTGTGGTGGGACATCAGGCCCGGGAGTGTCGGAGCCCCGAGGTCTGCGTCAACTGCAAGCGCAGGGGCAGACCTGCGGATCACTCAGCCTTCTGGTCTGAGTGTCCTGAGCTTGTGTGGCGGCTGAATGCATTGAGAAAACGTGTAAATGGCTAGTACAAATGTAGAAAATAATGATACGAATGTAAGTGTGTGTCCCGTTGTAAATGTTGTACAGTATAATTGCCAGAAATCGAGTGGTGTGATGTATGATTTGGGTGAATGGTTGCTCCGGGAGGGGATCCAATTGGGTCTCCTCCAGGAGCCGTATGTTCGAAATGATCGTGTGTGTGGCTTGCCCTCATGGATGCGTCTGTTTAAAAGTATATCTGGATTAGCATGTGTAATTGTTCCCGATAGTGAATGTGAGTGTATGCTAGTAGAAGAGTGTAAGTTTGATGATGCGGTGTGTGTATGGTTTAAAAATAGTGTGTGTGAAATGTATGTTGTATCGCTGTATTGTAGACCGAGCGGAGATATGAATGAATGTGTAGAGTATTTGGATAGACTGAATAGATGTATGAATGGAAAGTGTGTGTTAATTGGTATGGATGCGAATGCCACGTCCGGCTTATGGCATAGCAAGGCCATGAGTCGGGCGTGGAATAGTATGAAAAGAGGTGAGATATTAGAAGAGTGGGTGATGAATGCGAGAGTGGATGTCTTGAATGTGCCCTCCCAGGACTTCACATTTAGTGGAGCCCGAGGAGAGAGTGACATCGATGTCACTCTCCTCAAGGGAGGGCAGTATGAATGTGACTGGATGATAAAAAGCGAATGGGGAATCTCCGACCACAACCCGATTCTTATTAGAATACGGGCGTTGGTTGGGGAGACAGAAATGAATGACAATGTGTGTAAAAGATGGAATGCAAGGAAGTGTAACTGGGGCGTGTATGGGGGAATGGTCCGCGGAGGACTGCGGAATTGAAAATTTCCGTAGTCTCTCTGTGGAGGATAGAATAAGCATGTTGTATCAATGGATGGAGCGAGCGAACGATGAATGCATGATTAGGCTGAAAAAAGGAATGATAAGGAAGGGATTAGTATGGTGGAATGAGGAATTAAAAGAGAAAAAACGAGAAGTAGCGAAGAAAAAGAAGAGATACCAGAAGGAGAAAAGAAGAGAGGGCGCGAATGTAAGAGAAAAATGGATAGAGTGGAAGACAAGTGTGAGTGAGTATAAAGAAATGATGAATGAAGCAAAAGAGAAAAATTGGAGGGAGTTTGTAGGAAACAAGAGTAGGGATGACGTGTGGAAGGTGATTAGTGTGTGCATGGGTAAAAGTAAGAATGAATCTCTGAGTGCTTTGAAAGTTGGTGATGGATGGACGAAAGACTGGAGTGAAAGTGTGAACGTATTATTGAATGAATTCTTCCCTCCTGATGACGGGATACCCGTTGAGGGAGGGGGAGTGAATGAAAGGCTTGTGGATGAGTTTGATGAAAATGAATTTAGTATGAATGAGTTTATGGGTGCGGTGAGGCTGATGAGTGTAAGAAAGGCGCCAGGTATGGATCGTATTACGAATGAGATAATTAGATGTATGTGTAGAATGATTCCTGAGTACGTGAAATGTGTATTTGATGGTTGTTTGAGTGAGGGCCTCTTTCCACAACAGTGGAAGGAGGCCAAAGTGGTTGTGTTGTTGAAAGGGTCAGGAAAGGATAGGACCGAGCCCAGGTCATACAGACCTATAAGTCTGTTAAGTGGCCTGGGTAAGGTACTGGATAGGATGCTAGTGGCGAGAATGATGGTGCGTATGAATGGGAAGTGGAATGAATGTCAGTTTGGATTCGTCAAGAATAAATGTACGGAGGATGCATGGGAACGAGTGAAAGAGTGTGTATCAGTGAGTGAATCTAAATATGTTGCAGGAGTATTCATAGATTTTAAAGGTGCGTTTGACTATTTGTTGTGGCGTGTGATCTTGGGGAAGCTGGTTGTGTATGGGTGAAGCGGAAATGAAGGTATGGAGAAATTATTTTAGGAATAGGAAGGTGTGTATGTGTAATGGAATGAATGTTATTTGGAAGAATGTAAACAGAGGTTGTCCACAGGGGTTGATCTCAGGACCACCCCTGTGGAACTTGTGTATGAATGAGCTGCTAAATGAGTTAGAAGGAATGAATTTAAAAGTAGTTGCGTATGCGGATGATTTGTTGGTGTTGATCGAAGGGAATGTAAGGGCGATGATTGAGAGTAGAATGAGTGAAGCGATGAGTGTAGTGTACGAATGGGGAAGTAGGTCTGGTATGGAAGTGTCTGAGAAGAAAACGGTTTGTATGATGCTTAAAGGTGGATTGAACATGAGTCAGAGAGTAGTACGTGTGAGTGTGAATGAACGAGAGGTAGGAGTGTTGAGATTTGTGAATGACGTGAAATATCTGGGTGTAAATATGAGTGTGGGTATGAATTTTCAGGTGCATATAGATAGATTGAGAGAACGTGTGTGGAAAGAGATAGGCATGATGAGAAGAGTAATGAGGAAAGACTGGGGAATGAAAAAGAGGGCTGTGAAAGTGTATGTAACTGGAATGATTGTGCCGATTGTTATGTATGGAGCGAGTGTGTGGAGTGGTGAATTGCGGAAAAAGAAAGTGCGTGAAGAATTAAATAGATGTCTGAGGTGTGTGTTGTATGCGAGTGTGAGAGTGTGTAAAACGGTCTCCACGGAGGCGATGCAAGTGATTGCGGATGTATGAATGGATTAAGGATGTGCGGCTTTCGGCCAGGAGAGATTATTTCGATCCTGGTCTGAGGGTTTGCTATGTGTTGACTGGGCACGGGAGTCTCAATGCGTTCCTCCACCAGAGGAACCTACATGAGACTCCTGAATGTATGTGTGGAGCTGCGAGAGAGGATTGGGTACATGTGTTGTGTGAGTGCGACATGTATACTGGATTTAGAAATTTAGATAGTATGGGTATTGCTTGGGATGGGAATAAATGGGATGTGAGTGGGGTTCTGAAAGATAAGGTTAAGTATGATTGTCTGTGTGAGTATGTTGAGCGTGCGTATAGAATGAGAGATTCGGTGAAGGCTAGATTAGACGAAGAAGTGATGAATGAAGAAGACATGAATGAAATCGATATGAATGAAGTGTGAATGTGTAAAGAATGAATGAATGCATCTGATTGTTGCTAAAGTTGCTTGTTTTGTTATTTATTATCTGTTTGCATTGCTATGTTATGTTGTTTATTGTTATAGTTGTTATGTATGGAAAGATGATTGTTGATTTATCGCAGGGGGGTTCTTAACCTTTGGGCCTGGCGTACCCACGAACCCGAGCGGGCCTGCCGGTGCCGAGGTGGCAAGACCTCTACCGGCCCTCATACCAGAGGCTAAACGGTACCACGGGCGACCGGGAGGCCCGCGGGGGGGACTACGTCCGCCCCGCCCCGGTCACTGGGTATGGACTCGTGGTGGCAATGGTTACAGCCCATATCGCTCAGGGCTAGAGGTCGGGTTTGAGTGAGACTCCTTGGGTGCTCTGCACCGTCGGAGTCCGGAACTCTTCTCTGGCCTCGACGTGTGAGTTGCGGTCTCAACTCGGGGAGCGGCCTGCTTAGCCGTTAGGGATTGGATGGGTCCCGGCCCCCACCGAGGGTTCCCTGCGGCCTTGCCAGCCAAGGGGAGAATCGGTAGTCGCGGCGAAGCTAAGGGTGCGGTTTGGGGTGAAATGCCTTGTGCATTCCTCCTTAAACCATGCTCAAGGTGGAGCCGCGACGCGTTGGCCGAGCGTATCTCGGCCCCGCGCCCCATGGGGAGCCGTGTGGGGAAGCTCCTAGCATAGCCCACACGTTAAACAATTGGATTTAAATGTCGTGACTCAAGATTAGGCCCGTTACACGTAAAAAGGAACAGCAACAAATAAATACCGACCCACCATGTTAAATAAGTATTATCCCGTAGTGCAGCATTTATCAGGAATAGTTTAGTCGGTTTCCTTAGCTAGAATAATGCTATTGCGAAAAAGGTCCCGTTGATTATTATTTTATAATCGTATTATTAATTTATACATTTTATATGTTATTATCATTGCAATCTCTAAAATCTTTTATACACAAATGGTCATTAAAATTCAAAATTATTTTTTGCTGCAGCAGATCAATAAAAGTATTTGAATGAAACTGAGTAGTTTTATTTAGATTATGCAATTGACAAATCTAAAAAATTGATCTTTTTCATAAGAATACGAATTTCTTCTATAAAGCATATTCATTTAAAGCCCCGACGCGTATAGGGTAGCTAGTTTTGAGTATTTTCGGAGCTGCGCATCTCGGTTTCGCTTGCCTTACTCCGATATGCAGACATAATTTTTTCAATCGACACTAATATTTTATAAAAACTCTTCGCCTAGGGTACCTAGCTTTAAGAATTTTGGTTTTGGAGCTGCAATTGTCGGTTTCGCTTGCCTCCTCCGATGTGTCATCGTATTACTTTTTGAAAAGATTCTTATATAAACAATTTATTCGCATGAGGTAGGTAGCTTAATGAATTTTGTTTTAGGCACTGCATTTCTCGGTTTCGCTCGCTTTGCTTTTATTGCACTTGATGCACAATATACTATTTAAATATATATAATATTAAAATATAAATTATGCATGCATTTATAACACTTTCTCTCTGCGTTTTATTCGGGCTTGAGACCGTCTTATAGGCCTCATTACAAGTGTTGAAATTTTTTTGATAATGCAATTAAACACTTCAAAATTTGACGAAATATATTTACAAATTTTTTTGTACAATGTAAACTTTATAGTAGTAGATAGGCTATAGGCATACCAAAACATAGACATACTAAAACACCCCCTCTCCTCTGAGAGTGTTTTGGTACCCGATGGAAGAGGAGGGATCCCCTCTCTCTCCAAGATACTAAAACACCCTCTCTCCTCTCAGAGTGTTCTAGTACCCGATGAGAGATTTCACAAGTTTGACGTTGTGCAATGCACAGGTCGTCTAATAGCTTGGATTATGATTTGTGCATACTGTGACGCACTAAAAGATGGTTTTGACGGATAGCCATACTGTTCAATATTGTGAACAGGAAATTTGAATCGTTGACGCCATTTCTGTTTTAATGCACCCATGACAACAATTTTTGATGCATTATGTAAAGCGTCACGAAGCAAGTTTCCGATTTGAGAGTATATCCATATCATCCATCCGTTTTCCACCTGATGCCATGATAATTATGTTTGAGCCATTTGTTTTCCCTTTGCATTTTGTCTGAGAGTTTTTTCCATGAGAAGGGATTTTTGAATGTTAGAACAATAGGATCTGCATTATTTTCCTTGAGAGGTATGATTGCTAATTCCTTTAGAATATAATCTTCTTCGGTTTGCTTGAAACCAGTCATATCTACTGCATACTCCATTTTCCGGTGCAGCTTAGACGAGCTTCTTGACATCTCCACTAATAGGATTGTACTGAACGATGCGATCGTGTAAGATCAGACAGTAGGCTGAATTGTTAGCAGGAAAATCTTTTTTAGCCTCAAACTCCAGACGTACATCGACAGGAGCGATCTTGAGAGATTCGTTTTGTCGTGAACAGTCAATAACTACGAGTGGTGCAAAGTTGAGAAACGAAGACTTTGTCAGCAGCGGTTGCGGATCTCTTCTATAGTAGGATTTTTGAAAATTAGCGTACATATCATAGAGAATGGCAAACTGATTTTTAGCTATGTCGAGATTCATATTGTTGTATGGATAATATTGTGAATGCAAGAAAAGTTTCACATTACTCACCTCACAATGGTTAATTCGACTGGCGTTTGCAGTTCTCAATGATTTTCTCTTTGTTTGCAGTCCAAGAACCACAAAACGAGGTTTTTCCAATTGCTTTGATGTTTTCACTGTCCAGACTTATTTAGTAGTGCTTGGGAGAAGAGGATATTCAAATAATTCCCAAGAACGGAAACACATGGAGATAGGATAATCTTTACCAATGAAATTCAATAGCTGGATTATTTTATCAGATGCAACAACATATGGCATCAACCACTCTATCTTTGATACTTTTACTTCGTAATCTTCATAAGTAGTTACACCAGATGCTACAGTACCTTCCTGGATTATTACGTTCAAGTCGCTTCTCGATCTTGTGAGAATGAGCTCATGCTTCATATTAACTATAATCTTTTTATAGTCTTCTGCAAAACCCAAGATCATACTCAGTGGAATCGCAACGTCAAAATTTCCCTTGTCATCTACGACCAATTTGACATTGTCTTGAATACCAAACCAGCCTGTATTCTCCAGCATATCATTCTGATTCAAATTAAATGAAATCAATCCTTTCATAACACTGCTCAGACCAACATTTTTCTCCACAGCATTAATCTCATAACGAATTTCATCAAACTGATGACAAATGTCTTTGTTGACAAATTTAGTTTTAGCAAGTGCTGCTGATCCACCGTTTACTTGCAACTTTCCACATATATGGATAGAGCTGCGCGATGGTAAGAGACATAGAACTTGATGTTAGATAGAAATATGAATTTCATCGCTGTTGTCAAAGCTTAATGATGAGTATGGTTGATGTGCGTATATTTCGTAATGAGCAATAGACTCGTCGAATACGACACCTGATCGAATGCTTAGAATTTCGTCTACTTTTCTGGAAACAGCAAAGAATTATACACGTGAATTTTTTCCACGAACTTTTAGTCCTAGACTTTTCAGAAAATGAATGCTCTTACGTGTTAACGGTTTGAGATTCTTCGGTCGGCTGATGATTGGTTGCCATGATGACTGATTTATATATAATCCAGAATTGTAAACGATGCTCATTATACAGATTTGATGTGAAGTCTAATAGTGATTTCCTCTCCTCGAAAATTCACTAAATTTCCATCCTGATCGACAATTTGAGTTTGTAGATGATCTATGCACTTGACACTGACCGGTAGATATATGACGTGTGACGGAACATCTATGATTTTATATTCTGGAGGCACTCTGGGAAAGAACTCATGGATTGTATGAACTTTCTTATTATTGATATAAGCACCTCCAGTAATATTGCACTCAACTCTGAGTGCATTGATTCTCAATATTTTCACTGGTAAATCAGAGCTGTGTTGAACGTTTTCTACGAGAGTGCGAGGGGCAAAGCCAAGGAGACGGCCTATGGAATCGTCAGGTGTGAGATCTATCGGATGACTGCAGAGAATTTCACTTCTAAGATTATTGTTGTTAGCTTTCAACAAGAATTCGATTCGTTTGGATTTCAAATTTGCTTGTAAAAATTGATTAATAGCATCAATCTCATAACTGCCAGTAGAAATATTAATAATAATATCTCTGTTTAAATGCAGTTTATTATTTGAATAGTCAACATTGGGAATAGAGTTAAATGATAAAAGTTCAACTAAACCCAAGACAAAATTTTTATGCTTCGGTAGTTCAATCGGAGGAAAATATTGCGCTTCTAAGACAGATGAGTTTCCTGAGAGATTTAGAGTGAAGCTATCTTCCATGACTGATCGGAAGATAATGATTCTATTCGTCAGTGAGCACCTCTTTTATAGTCTCCCAGCTAAGAAAAAGAGACAAAGATGGCCACATATAAATGAGTCAAAATTTTGATATCTTTTATAGTTGTATTTCACTTTTTTCACGTTAAAATACAACATGAGATCTTTAGGAGATTTAAGATCGCCAAAACTATCAAAATAAATTACTTCAGGACCACGTTTGCGATAGCAAACCCAGTGAGTGCCTCTATTTTGAAAGTCGTCCAAGTTTACCACTGCTGTTTCATTATGCCATGGACCATAGGGTGGTAGATTATTTCTCATGAAAACACCTCGGAAATCTGAGATTTTCATCATATCAGCATATTTTTTTAGATCGTAGTCAGTCAGTGCACGATTTGGGAAAGTTTTTCTTTTCTACTGACTTGATGACCATGACTGATATGAGGTTTCATAAATAGTCCCATTCCAGTTTTATAGGGCTTAAGATGAAGACCTTTGCCTAAAGCAATAGCTTCCATGGTCTTATTATGCCTCTTACTTTCTTCATGATTTTTCTGCGCAGCTTTAGCATCATTAACTACTTTAGCTATTCCAGCAGCGCCTCCTGCTAGAGCACCGGTTGCGCTTAGTCCTGCGAACAATGGAATGAGAAAAGGAAGAACTTCACCAATTTTTGATGGAAGCGGCAGAACACGTGGAATGATAACTTTTTTCTTTCCACCTGCACTGTTAACAGCTTAACGTGCACCCTTCAAGGCTGATTGAATAACCTTGCGAGAACTTTTACTTGTTGACATTGATTTATAGCATCCTCAGCAAGCATCTTGTCAGCAGCTTTACAATCTCCGTTTTTATCAGAGTAAGCTATGTCGTGCTTTTTACAAGCCTGATCCAGCGGATTAATTCCAGGATCTCCTCTTTTCAATCGCTTTTGCAATTTGGTTCCGGGACCGCAGTATTGATATCCAGGAAAATGCATTTCAACAGGTAAGTTATTGATAACTTTATCAAGCAATCCATAGCCTTTCGGCTGTTTCTGTGATTTATGTATGATCATCTCTTCGAGTGCTGATTCACAACTGACGTTCATGGTAAAAAACGAGCGTTTATATTTCGAGAGCTCAATGTTATATTTGACTCTGTTGAGTGAACATGGATTTTACCGAGCAGAACGTCAAACTCCCCGTAACAAATTTCGATTTTGGAAAAGAGAAGAGAAAAAGCGTCATGGGGAATTACTACCAGATAGTATACGATCAGTTTTCTGTGGGCCATCGAACTGTGGAAAAACAAATAGTTTATTGGCTTTAATAACACATCCCAATGGTCTTAAGTTTGAAAATTTGTATGTATACTCTAAATCCTTGAATCAGCCAAAGTATCAATTTCTCAAAAATGTCCTGGATCCGATTGAAGGAGTATCATATCTTCCTTTCAGTGCGCATGAATCTGTAGTATCTGCGGATGAAGCCCTTCCAAATTCAATTATGATTTTTGATGATGTGGCATGTGAGAAGCAGAATAACGTCAGAGCATTCTTCTGTATGGGGAGACATAAAAGTGTAGATAGTTTCTATCTATGTCAATCTTATGCTCATATAGGAAAACATCTGATTAGGGATAATGTCAATTTGATAGTAATTTATCGACAAGATGATGTAAATCTTAAACATATATATGAAGATCATGTAAACACCGATTGAACTTTACGAATTTCGGAATCTTTGTTCAGAATGTTGGAAGAATGATAGATATGGATTTATTGTTCTTGACAAAGATAGACCGATGAATGAGGGTAGATACAGAAAAGGATTTGACTGTTTTGCAATAAAAAAGGAATTATGAGTCTCAAACTTGCAGTTCAGTTGCAGACATCACCACGTCAGCATGTCAGACTTCGAGAAAGAGAAGAATGTTCTTAGTGAGCTCTTGAGAGCTCGTGAGGCTATTAAAAAAAAATACACTTTATTAAAACAGGAGAAAGATGATTTTGAAAAAGTCATCGGTGATTCTCTAAAACCAGTCATCACACCACTTGAGAAACTTGTTGAGATAAAAAGTGAAAGCCCACTGCAGCAAACATTTAATCATATTTTGGATAAAAACAGCAGCAATAAAAATATGAAAAAACGAATGAAAATCGATCGATCAAGTTTGCTCAACGATCAAAATAAGAACAATAAATCAAGTTTATTGGATTATACTGTTTATGCTGATGATGATGATGCTGATGATGCTGATGGTGATGATGATGATGATGATGATGGTGATGATGATGATGTTTATGACACAATAACCAATTCTACATTTAGATCCGCGAGTGGAAAAAATGAATCAGATGAAGACTTTTTATCATTGCTAGATAAAAGCCGTAGAACGATTGATAATATATACGGAGTGCGAAAGGTTGATGAAGTGTATATGATTGGTGATTCAGAAATTGAATTTGATGATAAATATGTCAAAGTCAGAAATGAAAGTTATCCTAAAACGAGTGGACTGATGGAATTACTATTTAAAAAATATCCGAATGATCTTCTTCTAAGCTCATCAGATCGTGCAAATTATCGCAAGATTCTGGAAGCAACAAATGCTCATCGGAAAAAATTCAGCAAAGATGAATCTATACGAATGTCGAGAAGTAATAAATATAAGAATATTTTAGCACCAATGTTCCGCAGGACTCCACGTAAAAAGAACAGTAGCAGCGGAGGATGACTCATACCTAAATATAAAATAGCTAAAAAAAATTCTCCCATTGATCTCGTCTACTGGGATGATCCAAACGAGCTTACTGAGAGACTTCGACTATTGATTGCCGAACGATCAGCTGGAAATAATAATCACGACAATGAAGTCGAGTCGATTATTGAGGAATTACGTGAAGCTGTGCATATATATTGATACGCAACTTTCTTCTTTGCATCAGTACTACCATGAGTCTCGATGTGTTTGGAAGAAAACTTGATGGCTCGCAAGTGAGTCGTGGTCCTCCAGGCATTGGTTCCAATTTTACACCGGACGGTGATTTTGATTTAGAAAACAAGTGACTTTGCAACCTAGGACCGCCCAATCATCCAAACGATGCAATCACATTGCATTCACTGAAAGTTATTCTACAAACTGAAATAAATTATATAGCTGCTAAAATTGCTGGAATTGGTGAAGTTATAGAAGAATATAAGCAGCAAGTTGAAAAACATTAATTGGAAGTGAATGCAAAATTGCATTATCTTTATAGTACAACTCTTCGCAATTACTCTGGTGTTGATTATATCATTGAAGAAGTGAATAAACAATTAAAAGTTCGTATAGACGAATTTCCAGATGGATTTTCATCTACTGTAAAGGAATATAGAACGTCATAGAGTAGCTGAAGAGCTGCACAAGCCAGCGCGTCGGCGATACAAGAGAAGAAAATATGACATACGTGGAATAGACGAGACTTGGCAAGCGGATCTTGTAGAAATGATACCATATTCTAAAGAAAACAAAGGTTTTTATTACTTACTCACTGTCATAGATATATTTTCAAAGTATGCATGGGCCGTGCCAGTCATGTCAAAGAGTGGTAATGATGTTACTACAGCTATGAAGTCAATACTAAAAGAAGGACGAGTACCGAAGAATCTACAAACTGACCAAGGAAAAGAATTTTACATTTCAATTTTTCAAAAACTTATGAAGAAGCACAATATACACTTATACTCTTCGCATAGTAATCTTCATGCAAGTATATGCGAACGATTCAATAGAACGTTAAAAAATGCAATGTGGACAGAATTCAGCAAACAAGGAAGCTATAAATGGTTGGATATTCTACCTAACTTGCTCAAAGCATACAATTTGAGAAAACATCGGACAACAGGAATCGAGCCTGAAAATGTTACACTGGCAAATGAGCGGAAAGTCAAGAGACGTTTTCCAAATGAAAAGTCGCTAGTGAAAAAACCGAAATTTAAAGTAGGAGATAATGTATGAATAAGTAGGATAAAAAATGTTTTTGAAAAAGGTTACACACCGAACTGGTCTACAGAAATTTTGACAATAACGCGAGTTGTAAAAGCAGATCCAGTAACTTACCATCTCAAAGATCAATCGTATTATGTTTAATAATGTATGTTTATTCATGTATAATATTATGTACAAGATTTTGATATAAAAATAATAAATAGATTGTAAAAAAGAATCAATTTGTGTATTTTCATTATTATCTTTTACTTTAAGCAGAAATAGATTCAAACTTAAAAGAAGTTCCACCTTGATATACTACAAATAACAGAGTTTATTTGCAGTATTGGAGAGTTGGTTGAAAAACTCTTGATCTTTTAGGATGGCTGATGAAATATTCTCTGGTAGGAAAATTTGGAAGCTCTCATCGAGTTCAGCTACAACCTTCGTACCGAATCTTGACTTCACCTCTTTAAGTGCAGTCACCATGTACTGATGATCTTTTTGTAAGTCCGTGACTTTCTTCCTGGGCAAGAACTCACGCTCAGCAATCTTGTTAAGTGCATATAGATCCATTTCTGGAAAAAGGTAAAAATAAGAATTTATGTTAGTGAAAATGGCCCAATAGTAAGAATTGAGAGAGAACTGAGAAACAGAACTTACTTATAAGTTAGATGAGTCTTAGTTTCTTTGCACAAGGTTGGCTGTCCTCGAACTCTTCAATTACTCGAATGTGCTCCTCGTCAACGTTCGTCTATTCATATAGCCCATTTCCCACCACAATTTCTGCCCCTTCCATTGCCTCTTGTAATATATCCCTTCTCTTCTCTTGTTCAGATCCAATCTGGTCCAATGATAATGGAGCCCGGTCGTGCATAAACTCCTCCAAAACATCATATTCAATCACGATTTGTTCACCTTCATTGCCGTACAGTGTCATACCCACCCTCGATGCATTCTCATTGGTTGTTTCATTCCCCCTCTCACTTTATCCCTCTCTTTGTTCTGCAGGTTTATCATTGGCTGCAGCATATCCCCTCTCATCTGCCATCCCCTCCACTTGCATTGCAGCTTGCGCCATCTGTTCTTCCACAATTCTGTAATGTCCCCAGGGCAAAGTATCCGTACTATGGGGCAATAAGAATCTCTTATCATCATGTGGACTTAGTGCAATTTTATTCTGTTTTTCAGTGTGCACAATGTGCAATTTGGAGCGAATGTTGCACTGCTCACGTTTAACAATAATTTGTTCTTCAAGACATTTTCAATAATCTTCGAACGTGATTGTTTTCTTCACAACACTTGATTTTATACCTTTGGCTTTTTTCACTGTCTCGGATCCATCAATCAAAATACTATACATTTTGCTCCGTAAACCAATAAATTCCGTCATAATCTTGCCACAGCATTCATCTTTCATTAATCCAGGTACTTTTTTATTAACACGTGGAATTCCAAATTGATTGTTCTCGTCATAATCAGAAGTATCAAATTTGTGCAAGTCTTCTTTCATTATCTGATACATATCCATATCAACAACTTCATATATTAGACTATCTGTGTCAATGTAAACATTACAGTTTACATTTTTCTCCAACTCGCTTCTTCATGTATGAATAATGAAAATCGTACAACAATGTTTTAGATAAATCGAGAATACTGAGACCAACGTATATTGGTTTTTTTATTGTAAGACTAGTTCTCTTTAGCTGTATAGCAACCAAATTTTCATCAAAGATAGCGCAACTATGAAAATTTGGTTGAGCTATACGTGCTTCTGCTCCATATCGACCTGCATTTGAATTTTCCAACCGGTAAATGCTGCACCATGGCCCATCTATAGAGATTATTAACGTCAAAATATAAAAGTGTCTTCGTTTTCTGATTCTTATCGTATGATGGCCCCCATGTATGGATTGTTCGCCTTAGCATGCCGATTGCAGCATTGACTTATTCCTCCTCGAATGCCTACTTCAATAAACATTAGCATATCTATATCTGTGAGGTGCTAAAATTCCACCTTTGTCGTTTTTAGAGCTGTTGAAAATGTGAGACCCGGAGTTGTGTAAAAATGTGCTAGACATAAATTATACGCTTTTAGAGATGTCTCTCGAAAACTTTCGAAAACGTCAGCCAATAGTAAAACATCAGTTTTCAGATAAAGATCTGAATACTCTCCCAACGTTCTAATATTAAACTTATTCCAAACTTGAACAGCATACTTATAGTCTTCTTCAGCAATATGAGAATCGGTTAATTTATTATAAAAATCATTCTTTTCTGGCAATTTTGTAGTCGTCAACTTATCTAATCCATCTACAAAATCATATGGAAATACACCTTTTCGTCGAAGGAGATCTATCTTTTCATCTGTAAGTCCATCTGATCGAAATTCCTTTGCTGCTATCGGCACATTTTCCAGATACGATGCAAGTTTCTCCAATGATAACGGTAAAAATCGCCATGAATCTAGGAATCTAAAACTTATGTCACAGTCATCTATATACTTCGTAAATGAAATATATTTTTCCTTATTATGAGGTATTAGAGTGACTCGTCCTTTCATCAACGTAGAAGTAGCAATCTCTTTTAAAATAAAGTGAGTATCGTAATTCAGGTTATGAAAAACCACAGGAATGAATCTTGAATTCTTATAATTCAAGTTGCATGAATTATGAGCTGCACCTCTGTAACTGAAAAAGAAAATCTATCTTAGAATCAGGAAATTAATTTACTATATTTCGAATATAATTGAAAAGACAACTTACCGCCCCGTGAGATGACAATGGTCTCGTACTGCAAGTTCTTCAGCACGTAATGGTTTTCAACATATATGACAAGTTGTTGATATCCTAAAAGATATTTCCTCCAAATCTGTGAGTCTCATTGGTTTCGGATTATTGAAGAGTTCATCAATTTTTTCACTAATTACTTTTAGTTTTCGAACAAACCATTTCGCTGGTGTCTCTTCATCTTCATTTTCTTGTCTATATGATTTATACATAGATAAACTATCATCAAAGCTACACTTTATATAATAGCCTATGCTATATGCTTCATGAAGCTGAAAAGCATTTTCATTTTCAGTAGGCTTTAACAAACATTCAAAATCTGCGTAAATAACAAAAGGAACTTTTTCACTTTTATTATAATCTTCAAATTTAAGAATGTTATTCTTAGAGTCGGGCAGATTAATTCGACATTTATTTACATTTTTGCAATCATTTTCATGCATTTCCAGTCTTTCTTCACAGTAAAATATTTGTAAACACCTTTCGCAGTGGTTAGATTTTACATGAGATTTACTCAATTAAGTACTTAAAAGTCGAGACAGATATTTTATCCAAACATAATGGTATTTAGGCAAGCTTCCGTCAACATTATGATTATTTTCTTCATTCTCATCTATGTAAAAATCTTGAATGAGGAGTAGATTGACATGTTTTTCTTTATTTTCTTTCGTAATATGACAAGGTGATACTTCAAACTTAGCATTATACTTTTTCAATATGTATACATTTATTGAAATATTATTTAATTTTTCAAATTTCGGAACATCTTTGAGTTTGACTGAAAATTCTATATCACCAAAGTTCAGCTCGTTCTCATACAAACGATATTGATTAACTCTATTGGGATTAGTTTCACTGGGATGCAATGCTGAAAGTATAGCATACTTGAAACACTGATTGTCATTATTACGAACATTAACACATGCTTTTTTCTTTTCTATAAACTTTGGAAGTGGAATTAAGGAATTCCCCTTGATCAGAGAATATTTTTTCATATTTATGCACAAACTGATAATACTCGTCAGAGTCCAGCCAGAATCCTTCTCCTGGAATTCTTCAAGCTGGGCGAGAATAGGTTATTTAATATGATCTTTAAACCATTTTTCTGCATGTCCACATGCTTTATGTTCACAACTACACCTGTTCTGATTCGATTTTGCAAAGCCGATTGCACATCTCGCCACTCAACTCGAGCTTCAGTTTCCTCTGATTGTAGACTGCCTCCTTGCTGAAGATGTTGTTCGAATTGAACTTGTATGCATGAAAGATGTGTCATACAAGTTTGAAATTTCTGCTTTTCTCCTCTTGCAAGATTCGATTTATCAATTTTTTCGTTCAATTCCTTTATTGTGGAATTGCACATGTCTAGCCAATACTGAATATCATTATTGCTCATTTCGTGTATATTCCGTAAAGTATCACGCACTAAATTGACAAGACGTTTGAAAAATTGAATTGAAGCCATATTTACTTTTTCTCACTTAAAGTAACACTCACAAAATAGAATTGTACAGACTTTTAAAAAACTAGTTTCGTGTACTGTAGTAGACGAAGTTTGCTCCTCAAAGTAAAATGTTTTCCCTTATATAGGCATAACCACGAAAGAAGAGGTGGAAAATTGTAGTGACTACCAATGAATTGCTAGTTTTAACAAAGAGAAGGGATGGATTTTCTATCTTTTGTCCAATGAGAAGCGTCATCTTCCAAGTAGAGAAACTGAGAAGCGAGTTATGTCGAGGAGAAGGGATATTTTCTTAGGAACGGATCAATTTTCTATTTTTAGACCAATCAGGCCTGTACTTGTTTTGAGCGACCAATTGTAAAAAACATAAGGCGAAGTTTCTCCTTATATATTGAGCGTGTGAGAATCAATCTGTTCATTTTAAATACTTACTTCTTACTAAACAAACTCTACAAGATGACTACAACCTGTGAATACGAAACAAGTTCAAAAATAACATGCTGCAATGTCCAGAAGAAAACGTTTATATTGTGGATATTCAAGGGTTTCAAAGAATTGCCGTGGATACTTTTATTTTTAAGGAAATCAGTTTTCTTAACTTGAAAAAAACTGCTTTTCCAACTGTATATCTCTTTAAGTCACCAATGCCTTGGGAAGATCTAACAGAGGAAGAAAAATGCATGATACACTGGCTAGAAAAAAGTTACCATGGAATCGAATGGAATTCTGGTGATATTCCTTACCATTGACTTAAGCATGTTTTAGAAATCTGTACGCAAGGTGTTCAAAAACTATTTATCAAGGTGGAGCAGAAAGCACAGAGGTTAAAAAATTATTTACCAAATGCGTAAGTATTTATAATATATCTTAATGTTTTATTAATTTATACTTTAAGTATAAATACTTACGTATTTACTAAATAATTGTCCACTATTTTCAATTTAATCTCAAATGTTGAAGATCTCGGATGTCCATCACTTGAGAATATAAAAAGTAATGAACATTACTTTTGCTACAACCACGATCTTTGCATACGACGATCACCTGCGTGTGCTGTCCACAACGTCCTTTCGATACGAGCTTGGCTATTGAATTATATTGCCGGAAACTTTAGTCAAGACGAGATAGATTATAATTATTTAAAATGTACTTGCTTGCACTAAATAAAATAATCTTTAAAAAAATGAAAAAATTCTTATGTTATGATTATTTAAAAATGTACTTGCTTGTACAGTGTCGGAAACAAATAGTTTTAAATATCGCGCGGAAAAAATGACGTCAGATAACGGTCATCTAGACTGACGCTGAAAGGTTATGATGTGATCGCATGTATTTGGAAATGAAAGAATCCCTTCTGCACTCCGATTGGAGAATAGGCAGGAATAGGACAGACCGGGTTAAAAGAGAGAAAGACTTGGTGTATGGTAACAACGGTTTATATTATCAACGACTAGGGATAACAAAAGTTACAAGACCGAAAGATCTGTCCAGATCGGCGGCCAGGCCGGAACTAATCACACCTAAGCTCGCCTCTCGCTCGCCACGGCGTGGTGGTCCGCCAGGTGGCGCGTCGGTCCAATGGTGGTCGCAGGAGGGGACCCCCACATGTACATTGTTCGCCGTCATATTTCTGCGCGATATTCAAAACTATTTGTTCTGGTCAGTGTACTAAAAAACAAATCTATTAAATAAAATAATCTTAAAAATTCCTAATTATTTAAAATGAACTTAAAAAACATTTGCATTTATAATTTGCATATTCTTCAAAAAATCTTTGGGATGAGAAAAGGCATTGAAATAAGTCAACAATTTTATTTATTTATTAATTAATAAATTTATTTATACGCATTAACAATTAAAAAACATGATGACTACGTTTTAAAACAATTATTTTTCACGTTTTTTTAATTTATTTTCTTTTTTTACAATCGTTACAAATTTTTGATACATCAATTTGATCTACAATAATTTCGTCATCTACAATTCTTGGTAGATTGTGTTGATTTTGTCGATGTTGCTGTTGTTGTTGATGTTGTTGCTGCTGCTGCTGCCGCTTTTGTTGCTGCTGTTGCTGTTGCTGTTTATGGTGTTGCTGTTGTTGTTGCTGCTGCTCATGTTGAGTGCTGATATTTTTTACGTTTTTATCAGCAGTGCTGTCTGTCCGCTTCAGTTGTAAACGGCCCCGTCTTTCGCAAACTGGTCTCGTAGCTTCTGAAACAAATAAATACATTTTTATTTTTTAACGTGATTTTTGAAAGATAAACTTAATTTAATATTAAAAAATTTTTTCTTACCCAGGTCCATCCTCGATGTTCCTGCTTTTGGAGACATCTCACCAGATGCCCTTTTCTTCTACTCATTCTCGCCTTTGTCTTCTGTAAAAAAGAATTAATATTGTTATTTTTTTTTAATAGATAAATCAATATTTTAAGAAAAAATTAATTTTATTTACCATTTAAGAAACAGTAAAACTTAAATTAATAAAATGGATAATTTTGATTATCTAGATATAATACAAAAGGATTCAATGCAGAAAGAAAAAAAATACAGTGGTATTGGCGATCTAAACAAGACAATTAGCAACAAAAATGATATAATTATGCACTTAAATGTAAGAAGCATGAATGCAAATTTTGATAAGGTAAAAATATTTTTTGAAAGTCTGATCGTCAAACCATCTGTTGTTGTTCTTTCTGAAACTTTTGAGCAGGTTAATCATAATTTTTTTGAACTGATCGGGAGTAACTATGAGTACGAGTCTTACTACAATGATAGTAGGATAAATAGGAATGACGGAGTTATAGTATTCGTAAATAGAAATTTGGTTCAGAGCACAGAAATTGTTCAACAGGGTAGGATTAGCATTGTAAATACGAAAATTAACTTAAGTAATAATAACAATATTGAAATCTCATCCATGTACAGATCTCATGGCATACCTAAGACTGAGTTTATTTTAGATTTAAATAAATATTTGATAAAAAAGAGGAACATTAAAAATCATTTAGTAATAGGAGATTTCAATATTGATTTATTGGATTGCGATCATTTGGGCCAAGAATTCCTGTGTAATTTTTTCAATAAAGGATATATTCCTGGATTTGTTGGAATTACAAGGCCACCTGTGGGCATTGCTAAGGGATCCTGCATTGATAATATTTTCATAAAAACTGATAACATACATACAATTACTTATAAACTCAAACTATCAATAACAGACCATTATCCTATATTTATAGCTCTCAATAAAATGAAAATAGTACATAACAAACCAACAATAGTTTTAAATTATAAAAAATTAAAAAATAGTGCTGAAACAAGAAACTGGAATGAAATTATCACAATGCAGGATCCTAATTTAGCAACAGATAATTTGTTGTCTGAGATAAAACAATGTATCGAGTTATCCAAAATGAATCAAAAAAGGATTAGACAGGTGGGAAGGAAAAATTGGATCACTGATGCGATAATTAAATCGTGCGAAACCAAAGAATTTTTGTATAACTTATGGAAGTTGGATATAAATAAAGATAAACGATATTAAAGTTACAGAGAAAGTTGAGATAGCGAGAAACATGAATAAGTTTATTTGTGAGATCGGCCAAAAATTGAGTAATGATATCATGCAACCCAATAATGCTAAAAACAGACTACCGGATAATAATGCTAACTCAATCTTTCTAAAACCAACAAATATAAATGAAGTAAAAAACATAATCAATACATTGAAAATAAAAAATCGTGGTGTGGACAAAATAAACGCTAAGTCCTTGAAAGTGATTAGTAATTATATTGCGGTACCATTAACGCATATTTTTAATTTGTGCATTGAAAAAGCTATATGGCCCGATGTACTAAAAAAGGCCGAAATCATTCTGATATATAAATCAGGGGAAATACATAACATTATCAATTATAGGCCCATCTCACTTATATCCAATGTTGCTGAAATTTTTGAAAGAATAATCTTTAACAGGCTATATGATTTTATCCACAAATATAACATAATATCAAAACACCAATTTGGTTTTATGAAAAATATTGGCTCAAAAAATGCTTTAAACTATATCACACAAATTTTGTACAATAATGTAGATAAAATGATACCAACAATAGTCACTTTTCTCGACTTGGCTACAGCTTTTGATACAGTCGACCATACGTTGTTATTAAATAAACTGTATTGTATTGGTATTAGAGGTCAGGCATTGGATCTCCTTCGAAGCTATTTGAATAACAGATATCAAACTGTTAAAATTGACGGTGTAGAAAGTGATAGTTTACTAATAAATATAGGTGTTCCACAGGGTACGATACTGGGTCCACTTCTATTTATTATATATATATATATATATATATATATATATATATATATATATAAATGATATGCTAAAGGAGATTCCACTAGAATCAATTCTATCGTACGCAGATGATACTGCAATTATAGTAACAGGCAATACATGGATAGAGGCGCAAAAAAGTATGAATGAGTTTCTTACTGTGATATACAAATGGTTAGCGGTAAATAAGTTAATGAAATTAAATTAAGTAAATCTTTGAATGTGGATAAAACAGTTTGTATGACATTTGGAAGCTATTGCGATAGTGTACCGAAACTTAGTGATGTAAGAATTCAAAATAGAAAGATAGCTAGAGTTGAGTATTACAAATACTTGGGAATTGTCATTGACTACAATCTGAAATTGGATAAACACATCCAATATATAATAAAAAAGACAAAGTATCTAGTCTATATTTTTCACAAACTATCACACACTATGTCAACAGAAACTTTAAGAATGATATATTATGCTTTCTTCCACAGCATAATTAGCTATGGAATAGTAGCCTGGGGTGGTGCATATAGAAATAACCGTGATTTATTACAAAGTTTACAGAGAAAAATTTTTAAGATTATCAACAAAAATACTTTTAGTATACAAAATAGTCCATTAAACCTAGTGCAAGTATTTAATTTCGAATCCCTTAAAATCCATTATCAAGATCTCAAAACTCAATTCCAAATGTCTACAAGTATTACTCGAAAGAAAAGTTTAATTATACCTAAGAGCAAAAAACGAGTCAGGGATAAAAATAGTTATAATAATGCTATTATAATTTACAATGCACTACCAAATGAGCTCAAGGAATTAGATATAAGCAAAACCGCGGCAAAACGTAAAATTAAGTATTGGATCAAAACCAATACTTAGTTTTCCAGATAGTTTTAAATTGTTAAATTTGTTAAATTCTAAGAAAAGAAAATGTAAATAGTGTTTATTGTTGTTGAAATGATTTTGATAATGTAACTATCTTTAGTCTTAAGTACTAGTCTTAAGTTTTTTTTTCTGTTATATACCAAGCTTGTACACAGGTAATTTAGTTTACCTCTACAAGGCTTGCTGGTATGCGTATTCTTAAGGTATACTATGTAAGCTATCATCTTGGTTTAATAAATAAATAAATTTAATTTCCGCTTGGGAATCGGCCCAAGATCATGTATGCTTATAACCGATGACGTTCCGCTTGAACTGGAACTGCTCGAACTGCTCGAACTGCTAGAACTGCTAGAACTGCTCGATCGAGACCGGTTTCCTCGGGGCTGAGATCCCAGTACTGGCGGGGATCGTCGGGATTGCGAAGGTTCTGCTGCAGCTGAGGATTGTCGGGACTGCGACGGTTCTGCCGCAGCTGAGGATCGTTGGGGCTGCGAAGGTTCAGCTACCGGGGATCGTCGAGACTGCGACGGTTCTGCCGTCTCCGGGGATCGTCGGCGCTGCGAATGTTCTGCCGCAGCCGAGGATCTTCGGGGCTGCGAAGGTTCTGATGCCGCCGGGGATCTTCGATGCTCCTCAGCCGCCTGGGATCGTCGAGGATTGACATCGTCAACTGTCGACGAACGGCCAGGATGCCGTGAGCTCGCCTTAGCGTTCTCCGCTGAAGAGCTTTGCGATTTGCTGTATAACTTCTGCAAATCAGCATTGGATGGCAGTGGCGGCACTGTAATGCAGAGAAAAAAATCAAATTAAAAACAGAAATGAACAATTTTTTGCGCATTAATATACAAAAAAAAATTATACTT
>QLYP01000998.1:0-24000 GCA_016647725.1 Nasonia giraulti | reverse complement strand
CTACGGGCTGGTATAGCGAGAGTCGCGCACGTGCGTTCGAGCTCGGGGCCGGTATGGAGTAGACAGCGAAAGAGAGAGAGAGAGAGAGAGAGTCGCGCTCGGGTCTGCTTGGGTAAAAGGGGGAGGGCTGGCATCGTATGCGTGATATAGCGTTTGTTTAAAAATTATTTATAATTATTTATAAATAAACAAAAGCCACCCATCGATGACAGACTGTTTATGACAGTAGCGGTCGTAAATCATGTTAACCTTATGACATCGTATGCGCCATATAGCTTTTGTTTAAAAATTATTTATAATTATTTATAAATAAACAAAAGGCACTCATCGATTACAGACTATTTATGACAGTAGCGGTCGTAAATCATGTTTATTAACCTTATCAGCTACTGTTGATATAAACATGGGCTTCTGTTTACATAAACAACTGGCGCCAGCCACGGGACTGGTGACGTCACCTAGGCCACGCCCAGTCTCTCCATACAAGCCCATATACTACTAGTGTCGTCTATTTTTAATGTTATGTCTTTTGCTAATTTTTTCCTATTGTGTATTATGATGTAGTTCGATTTATGGGGGGCTATATTGAGACCTCTGTTATTTAGCCATATTTTAAGTTTTTTGACACCCTCTTCTAGCTTTTGAGTCGCGATTTCGGGAATTTTATGGGCAAAGGTTAACGCGCAGTCATCTGCGAATTGGAAAATGTTGCATTCGTCAATATTTTGCGTTATGTTTCTCACGTAAAGATTGAACAGGATTGGGCTAAAGACTGAGCCTTGAGGGAGACCCTTTGTAGTGGTTTTATCTATAATATGTTTTTTATTCAAAAAGAAAGCTATTTTTCTGAACTTTATAATGTTTTCAATGAAAGTTGTAATTTTCTCAGAGATTTTTATCTCGTGCAGTTCTTTTATTAGTATTTCCGGGTCTACATTGTCAAACGCGCCTTCTACATCGAACATTAACACGGCATAGACTTGCTTTTTCGTCAGAGCAAGATACGCGTCGGCGGCTAGCAGTGTTGTGCTGTCTTGAGTAGATTTTTGTTTTCGGAAACCGAACTGTGAATTTGGTAAGAGATACTCATTCTCTACGTACCAGTCGAGGCGTATTTTAATAATTCTTTCGAGCAGTTTTAATAGGTTTGAAGCTAATGCGATCGGCCTGAAGCCTTTATTTTCGGGTTTCGGGATTAAGATTGTAATGTATTCCGTCCATTGGTCTGGAAAAAGTCGGTCGTTTAGTAATCTGTTAAAAATGTCTTTTAGTTTTTCTATGGTAATTGATGGCAAATTTTGGATAATATCGTTGGAAATCAAATCTTTTCCCGGGGATGATTTGATTTTTAGGTTTTCTATAGATGTATGTATTTCTTGGTAGGTGATTGAAGCGTCTAAATGTTGTTTGTAAAGGAGTGAGGAATGTCTGTAGATTTGATCGGCAAGTCAGTGCATAGTTTGTCAATGGTGATTTTAATTTTAGGGTCCTCGTAATCAAACTTAGCGTTATTTTGTGTGGAATTCAAAAAGCCCTTTAATCCACCAATCATCTGCCAGATCGAGTTTGCGGGTGTATTTACTCCTAGAGATTGCATGTAATTACGGGTATACGACGTTTTTGTTTCTTTTGTTAGTGTTTTTAATGTCTCGGCTGCTTCCGAGTATTTTTCGTAATTCTCTGCGTTTTTGTTCTCTCGGTACGCGTTTAGTAGTTTTTTCCTGCTTTTTCTTCCTGCTTGCTTTCGACAGCTTGGTCAAGTTCCATGGTCCACCAAGGTGGTTTGGGGTTTTTAATAATTCTATCACCCTTGGAAATTTTCGCTCCGCATTCTTTTATTGATTCAAGTATAAGATGAGTTATTTGGTTATAAGCTTCTATTGGGTTTAGTTTATCAAATTGAGTGTTCTCGGGTTTTCCTTTTAGTGTGAATTTAAATTGGTCCCAGTTTACCTTGTTTGTGTTTAATTTTTCGCGATTTGTAGAAATCCCTCTTTTTTTGTTAGTCATTAATATAGCGAATGGATAGTGGTCACTACCTAGAGTATCCTCCAAAATGGACCATTCAGTTTTGTGAATGAGGTTGAGAGATATAGCGGTAATGTCTGGTGAGCCTGGCGTATTCCTTACTTTTTGGATCAGTGTAGCCTGATTTGGGTCGTTAATAATTACTAGATTTGTATTAAATGTTTCTGATGCTATCCATTTACCGATTTTGTTATCTCTGCCCGTACTCCACATAGGGTGATGAGCATTAAAATCCCCACATACTATTACACTTTTGAATTTATCGATAAATTCGATTAGATTACTGAGGGTTTTTAATTCCAAATAGATGTTATGATCTCTGTATATATTAACTACTACGACACTTTCTTTGTGAATTTTAATTTTAGTGATTAGTATTTCAAACCCGTTGAATTTACCTTCTGGTGTAATGTTATCATAGCTTAAGTTATTCCTTATTGCAATTAAAAGTCCTCCGCCGTGTGAGTCAGTTTCACGATCTATTCTTGTGATATTGAAATTTTTTAATCGAATTAAATCGTTTTTTTTAAGCCATGTTTCCTGTAGGCAAACAATGTTATAGTCATTTAATAAAACTTCCAATTCGAATCTCTTTTCTTTTAAGCTGCGACAGTTCCATTGTAAAATACTAAGATTTTTATTTAGGTCCATTTGGGAGAATTTCGTTTGGAGTGCTTTAGGTATTTTAGTTCGGTGTTAAGTTTTGATTGGTCGGTATTTCGTTCAGAAGGGATTTTATTGGTTAAAACTATTTTGAAACTATTTGCACTCTTAGTTAAAATTGTTTTTTTTTATTTATTACTTTATTTATATGAATGACTAGATTTAGTTTTTTAATCCGCGAAAGATTGATAGGGATCAAGATGAAACTGGGTTTTGAATACTCAGTTGTGTCCCTTTTTCCCGTGCTAAAATTTCTGTAAGGATAAAAACCGTAGAATGCATACTTGGGTTTTGTTTAACGAGTTCGTGAATTGAATCTACAAGTCTATCTAGTTTCACGTTTGTATATTCTTGTGGAGTTATAATGTGATTGTTATTGTTTGCCTTACTAATCCAATTTTCGGTTAGTTCCGCGAGTGTGTCGTCGTCTTTCATTTGGATGATAGGCGATTCGGGCCTTCGGCGTTTGTTTATTTAATCGGATTTAGAGCGTACGTCGCTCGAATACTGCCCCTGGTGTTTACCGAAACCGTTATTAAGCGCGTGCGAATAAGATCTTTCAGAGCTTGAGTTTCGATAATGATTAAGACAGCCAGAATGAAATAAATTTTTTGCGTGGCTCAGCGAGACATTTTTTGTTGCCATTGCGTGCTTAATTTCCTTCTGTTCCAGAAATTTGACGCATTGCCTGTCTAACGCGGAGTGGTTGCCTTTGCAGTTTATGCATCTTTTGGAAAAGTTGCAGCTTTCGGGTTCAAATTCCTGTTCTAAAGAACAATTTGGGCATATAGGGTTTCGACTACAGTTGGCTGCGGCGTGACCGAAACGGAAACATTTCTTACATTAAAGCACGCTGAAAATGTAAGGGAAAACTTTTACGGAGACTCCGAAGAATTTGACTGTTTCTGGGAGCTTATTTGATTTAAAATATATTTTAATCGTACTTGTGGGTTCAAGCGTGTCATTGACTTTCTTAAAAATCCTTTCGATTTTCGCGTTTTTGTGCGCATCTTCTATGGCTAGTCTAAGTTTTTCTATGGTATAAGTATTTTCGATTCCATGGATTTGTCCGATTTTTAGGACTTTGTAGTTTGGGATATAGAATTCCCAATCTTTACAGTTAGGATTTAGGTTTTCTACAAGGTTATTCGCTTCTTCCATCTTTGCAAAGGTGAGTTCAACTTTTTTAGGGCCTATTTTACGAACGATGTCAAAGTTAATATTCGATTTAATCAGTATTTCACCTAACTTAATAGGGTCGATATGTCCTATATTCCTCTTACTATCTTGCGATTCTATGTGAGCAATAAATGGTGCTTGGGATTGGGAATAGTACCTATTTTGTTTGAATTCTGTAATATTGGATAAGGATCCGGATAAGATATGATTACCGGCGGCGGCCATGGCTTCGTCCATTATGTTTAACAAATTAGATTAAGATTAATTGGTGACTATAGTGTTACGTTAACTTCTTCTTTGGCGAGTGCTAGGTGATTTTATATCAATTGTCAGCGACTCTGTACGCGCAGTTTGAGTTTCAAGCTACGTTGATATTAAAATCTTAGCATAAAAGAACTTTCCGCTACCACTTTGTAATCTATCTGTTAATCATCGGGTAAGCTGGTATAAGAGTTATTTGCCAAATGCACATACCTTAGTTTTTCTATATTTTAAATTGCGTCGGTGAGCAGGATTGTTGTAAGCTTCGGTGTTGGTTGTTAAGCTCTCTCCTGGATAGGTAAGTTTGCAGCGTTCGAAATTCGGTTGGGTTTCAAATCCTTCCAATGTGTTCTTGCTTCGTTCTTATCGGGTGTCCACTCAAGAAGTTATTAGCTTGAGTGGAGGTGGCTCAAATCAGACAAATGTCAAAAGTGACTAGCTTTTTCCGACAGAGGTCCGGCGTCCGCTCAGCAGAACCATTGAAGGGAAGCTTAAGCGTGAGAAGTTCCTACCCAGAAGTTGGCCGCTACTGGTGGTTCCAGCTGGCTCCGTAGCGCGCGCGTAGCTTGAACGTTCCCGAAAACGTAGGCCGACTTTACAATAGCTTCAAGATGATTAAAAGTAAATAAAGAGAATATTGAATAATACTAAATTAATTAATTATCAATAAATGTTTGCGATAATAAAAAGTTTTGAAAATGTTTACATCTTCGACATTTAACATTTTCATGATTTAATGTCAATGGAAAAAAGTTTTCTCAGATTTTTAAATTTTAAAATTTTTTTTATTTTTCAAAGATCTATAACTTTTCCGTTTAACTTTTTTTTTGTAGAATGCTTAAAATTTACACACAAACTTTTAGCCCGATTGATTAAAGTCTCTCAGAGATAATCGTGTAAGACCAACATTTTTATTTAAAAATGCACACAAAAATCGAACAAATTGTGCCCGCATTTCAAGAAAACGTAGAAGGTCGAGATAAAAAACATTAATTCTTTAGTTTGTGCAAGAGGAGACTCCTCCCAAAATTTCAGCCTGATCGGTCAAAAATTGCGTGAAATATCGCATCTCACACATTTTTCGCTGACGGGAAAACTATAAGGCACTTTCGTGTCGCGGTGTGCCTAAAAATACAGCGAAAAAGAGAAAATCAAATAAAAACCAATTGCGATAGAGAAAAACAGAGAAGTCAGTAAATAATAGAAAAATCTGTATTAATCATTAAAAAGAAAAAAAAAACATCTTTTATTATTTGCTGCTTTTTCCTGATTTTTTCTGCATTTCAAAACATTTTATTGTTTCAAATTTTCAAATTTGGTGAAAAAATGTGTTAATATAAACACATTTGTCTTATACAAATTTGTTTATATCTTCTAACGAAATTACAACTACGTTGAACATAAAAGTACAGACCCTAGTAGAAATGATAAATGTGAAAAACTGTGAAAATTTGGGTACAAGTGTGAAAGAGTGTGAAGCCTGTACTGTAAGGCACTTTCGCGCCGTTGCGAGAGCCCGCGCTGAGCAGCACGGGCGCGAGAGCTCGGCTTCCCCCTCTCCGCGGCGACTTTGGCGCTGCTCCGCGCGCGCGCGGTTAAAAGGAGCGGCAGCACGCGCGGAGCGAGACTCGCTCTCTGGCGACCGAACGGTCTGGACGGCAGCAGCCCTGGACACGCTCCCGGAGATCGAAGGATCTGGAAGGCCGAGAGGCCCCAGATTCACTCCCATGCTCTAACGGGTCTGGAAGGCTTCAGCCCCGGACCTCGTTACCGTACCGAACGCATCTGGCGGCGGATAGCCCCGGATGCGTGTCCGAGCCCGAAACCCCTGATCTCGTCAATCCTATTCGTGTCGCGTTAGACTTTACTTATTAAAAAAAAAGAAATAAAAAAAAATTGAATAGAATAAAACCGACTCCTTTACTGAACGCCCGAATCCCCATACCCGCTAAGAGAACGGCCATCGACGATTGCGACACCTCGAGCCTGGTGCTCTGGCGGACACGCTTCCCCGGAGAAACCGTTCGAGGGCATAGGGAAGAAAAGCTGGAGGATCTCTCAAGGCCAACGAGAGAAATTCCCGGCTTCGAAACTTCCAACATATTCTAGACAATTCGGACACGATTCGGTCGAGTGAACGTCCCGAATCGTGCCAAACCCGCAATCTTTCCCCTCTCCGGTAAACGCGCATCTAGCCTCCGCGGCAAAGGAGGCCTCCCTCTGATGAGATCCGCGCTTCGGCCTTAAAAATGAACGCGAACGCGAGTCACAGTCATTCTTCGGCAATCAGTCATGCCTACCAGACGTGGAAACCCCGACGCCGATCAGAGGTACAGCGCTTTAAGCGCAATCATCGCCGCACAAGAACGCAACGTCGACGGGCGCGAACGGAAGTCACCCGCGATCGGACACTCATCCCTGTGCCTACGGACTCGCCCGACGAAGCCCAAGGAGACTCGCCAAAAGTCCAAGTCCGCAGCAAGGTAGTAGTGGTAGCTCCCGTCAAGGCCTCGCCTTCGGTTGAGTTACCGCCCGAACTCGTCGGCTTCGAGGTCCCGAGGCCGACCTCTCCACTACCAACACCAGAGGAGGTCTTCCGGTCGATTCCTGACGTTGATACAGGGTGCGTCACCTTGTGCGCTTCCACCGACGAGGAGGAGCCTGAGGAGCCAGACCCGATAGGCATAACGCGCACGCAAACTCGACCCAACATCATCGTGCCTCCCGCTCGTGCACCGTTGGTAGAGACACCTCGAATTGCCCGTTTCAAAAAGCCGCGGTCCAACAACACGCCGCAGAGGGACCCCCGGATAATAACAAAGGCCAAGCGATGGGTGTTCCTCGTTTCCCCAGGAACGAAGCTCAAAATTATCAAAGCACACGAGTTGCCTGCGGCTACAACGAAGCAGCAGCACTAAACCCCTTTCGATTTAAACAATCGGCCCTTTTCAGGGCCACCAACAAATAACGTAGAAAACTTCGCATTTTCCCTCCTGCCGACCGTCTAACTCGTATCAAATGTGAAAGCATGTGAAAAATCAAAATTTTATATCAACATTTGGAAGATTACTAACAAGAACATTGTCATTATTTTTTACACGTTTTCACAGTTTTTCACATTATTTAACATTTTTACACATTCAGAATTTCAACAACAAAAAAGTGCTTTTTCGTTGTAACACTTAGGCACAATTTTTCACATTTCCTCATAATCGTTCACATTATCCCACATTTTACATACATTATTCTTAGGAACAATTGAAATCCATGTTTACACTACTTTGCATAAAAATATACAACTTTTTTTACAAAAGAAAGTACTTTTATTTGTATTCTTACATTACATTAAAGCTTCATTAACATTTTTTTGTAATTTTATATGAATATTTGGAAATGAAAGATTCCCTTCTGCACTCCGATTGGAGAATAGGCAGGAATAGGACAGACCGGGTTAAAAGAGAGAAAAGACTTGGTGTATGGTAACAACGGTTTATATTATCAACGACTAGGGATAACAAAAGTTACAAGACCGAAAGGTCTGTCCAGATCGGCGGCCAGGCCGGAACTCATCACACCTAAGCTCGCCTCTCGCTCGCCACGGCGTGGTGGTCCGCCAGGCGGCGCATCGGTCCAATGGTGGTCGCAGGAGGGGACCCCCACAAATATAGTACGTTTAAATTATAATATTGCTCATTAGCCTCACATTACAATTATGAAATAGAATAATTTATTTAAATAACTCCCGCCGTCAGGCAGTCGTTGTAGAGCCTCAACAGCGCATTGGGCTGTTCAGCTACGATGATCTGCAGCAGTTCCCCAGACACGCTGTCAGGTCCCGGGGCTTTTCGAGGCTTCAGTTCGGCTGAAAAAATGGGTTTGAAATTTTAATATACATAAAATTAAAGTCGTGTGAAAATATGAGAAAATGTTAGAAAATGAGAGAAAATGTGAAAAATTGTGTAAAAAATATCATGAAATTTTTAATTGGTCACAAAAAATTGTGAAAAATTATGAAAAATCGTGAAAATTGTTTTTATTAATATGAAAGAATGTGAAAGTGTATTATAATTGGTAAAATAACTTTTCTTCTTGTTCCAAAACTTAATACTATTTTTTCGTTTTTCACAATTGTACACATTTACGTTACAATGTTTTCACATAATTCATCGCAATTGTTCACATTTATCATTTTTGCTAGGGAAATAAAACAATAAAAAGCAGAAAAAACGGTGCATTTTTTCCCCAGGGATTTATCTCATTAACATTTCATGAAACTATTTCGTAGAAAAATTCTGAAATATTTTCGTAAATGATTTGTTGACTATTTAAAATTTCTGTTGAATATTTTAGCGATTTACGGATTTTTCATGAATATTTTGAAAATATTTTATGAAAACTTGTTGTTGTAAATATATTTCATAAGTAGTAGGGGCTATGCGGGTTCTGCGCCACTTACCATCCGATCTGGCATTCCTATCATACCGACGGCGGTAACTGTCGGTCGGTATGGCAGTTCTGCCTTATTGGCCCCCTTCCCTGTGGCATCCCACGTCCAGCGGCACCCTACATTTCCAGCAGCCCGCGTCCCCTGGGTAAAAAAATCGATGATCTATAACGATTATTCCTGCCATGCCGACGTCTGTAACTCACGGGCATATAAGCATCTGGCTGCTTATAATAGGCCCGATGCCCGAATCCCGTGTCCTGATTTTTTCTTCACGATTACAGGCTGCTGCCCGTGCGCCGAGTCTCACTACAAACGTGATGTTTATTAAAATATTAATTACTGAATTTTTTACGTTACCCTAGTGGAAAAAAATGTAATTAATTGTAATAAATTGTAATATAAGTTAAAAAAATGTAAGAAAATGTAAGAAACTGTACCTTTTTGTTGGATGTCGGACCTTTTTTCTCATACGTTTTTGTACACTTTCTTACATTTTCAGATTTGTTAACTTTTTTTACATTTTATTACATATGTTATTTTACCGCCTGATATAGTCAATATATTTTTTTAATTATTAATTTTTTAATAAAATGTAACAATGCATAAGAAATTGTAAGAAAAAGTAAAAGGATGTAAGCAAAAGTAAGAAAATAAAAGTCGCCATTTTCTGATATAATACGCTTAGTGTGTTATACTTTTTTACAGATTGTTACATTTGTCATTTCAAAGAAGAGACGCCCATAAAATCCTGGATCAATGGATTTGTAATAAATTGTAATAAAACGTAACAAAATGTAATAAAATGTAGCAAACTGTAATAAAACATAAAAAGGTCCGAAATCCAACAAAAACGTACAAAATGGTACGTTTTTGTTTACTTATATTTTATTACACTTTATTACATTTTTTATTTCCACTAGGGTTACTTTTTTCACAATTTTGTTATACAACACTTTTTTATATTCACTTCATATGAATTACACAATAACACTTCATTACACTATTTACTGTAATAGTATAAGGAAGAAAAGGATGTATATGGTTAATGAAAAAAATGTATATTCATTTTTTAATAATATTATCTTTATTTTTTAATTTAAACAATGAATCAATTTAATTAACTGTATTAATACCCTCATAAGTCATCCAATTAAAGTATTCTCTAAATATCCACGCACGTATCGCTATTACATTTTGCAATGCACAGTTTTTCACCCATCCTTCTCGATGGTATATGCATACTTAAGGCCGTCGAAATCCTGGTGTATGCAGTGATGGACAATGCATATCTTCTAAATTATAAACATCATCTAAATATCGCTCTAATATTCTTTTTTTATTTAAACCTTTGCAATTAAACTTTACTCTAACACCATCTCCTCCAATCATCTTGAGCTCTTTAAAAACATCATGAATATCATTGAATGGTCTAGTTCCCTTATCCCATTCAAGTCTATGATAATTACGCTGCAGCCAACCGTTTTCCCTAGTGTCTTCTGTTGATAATTCATTCCATGCACAAGGTGGTTGAAATACATAGACTCTCGATTTTAAGAGGCCATCCACGCCGACTGCAGCAAGTTCTTTAATAATTGTATTATTTGCATATTTGAAGCACTGGATATCCACAACACATAATTGTAAGTCTAAAAATCATAGAAAAAAAAACACTATTTAAAAAAAATTTTTTTGATAAAATTCATAATAAAGAATTAAAAATTACACTAGTTGACAACGAGCCATCACTTTTCACTAGACACTATACACAAAATGCACCAATTGACCAGACGAGCGATCTGCAGCCGATTTTATAGTCAGAGATCAAGGTCAATCCCAATCGTTCACAAATTTCATGCGCGCGCACTCAAGGATATTCGCTACCTCCTACTCTCGCGCAGATCCGAGGTCACCCGCGACCTCCCACTCGACCATTTGCGCTGATTCAAGGTCGCACTCGCGAATTGCACGCGCATCCAAGGCCAATCTCTGGCTCCTCTGCCACTTGCGAGCCCCCGCTATCACACCAGCTCTCACGCACTACTTCAAGGCCGTTCTCGCGCGCTTCCTACTGCCGCTCTCCTGAACTATGCCTACCCAGTCAAAGCTATATATCTCCCTCTTTCTCTTTCTATCTCTCTCACTCTCACGAAGCCTATAATGTCACATTCTTTTCTCACTTACAGATTTTAATTTTTTAAACTTCTAAATATTTTGCTCATTGTTATATAATTTTTTTCACATCTCTACACACGTGTTTAATTTTTTTAATTTAGAATTATTGAAGGAAATGGATAATTGGAATATGAGTATTCAAATTATTATATTACTTAAATACATTTTTACATATTTATTTTTTCAAAAACTTATATATTTATATATTACTAATTATGCTATAATATACTATATTCACACTAGTTTTTTTACATCTCCGCTAATAGGATTATATTGAATTATGCGATCATGTAAAATTAAACAATAAGCTGTCGTTGCCGGAGGTATGGGTTCTTTAGTTTCAAATTCAATACGAACATCTACAGCAGCTTGTTTCACAGACTCATTTTGTTTTGAGCAATCGATGACAATAAATGGCGTATATTTGATAAAATCACTTTTACTACCTAGCAAATCAGATTATAAATCTTTGTTTGCATAGTAAGCATTTTGAATTTGTATGAACATTTAATAAAGTAAAGCATATTGATTCTGCTCGATGTCGAGATTTAAGTTACCATATGGGTAGTACTGTGAGTTAAGAAAAAGTTTTACATTGGCGATTTCACAATGATCAAATTGACTTGCATTTTTTAGAGCTACACCTTTTCTGTTTGTTTGAAAGGCTAAAATAATAAATCTTGGCTTCTCTAATTGATTCGACGTTTTTACTATGCAGATATGTCTTGATGATGCTAGAAGCATTGGATATTCATATAATTCCCATGAACGAAAACTCATAGCAATAGGAATATCTTTTTTAATATGACTGAACAATTTTATTTTACGTGTGTCTGAGATAGCAACGTAAGGCATCATCTACTCAATCCGAGTGAGTACAAACTTATACTCTTCAGCTGAGGCACCTGCTGCAGGAGCTGTTTGTATAATAGCATTAATATAATTTTTTGATCTTGTGAGTATAAGTTCATGCTTAAAGTTTACAATAATTTTATGATCTTCAGCAAATCCTAAAATCATTGATAGCGGGATTTATACGTCAAATTGTCCATTTTCGTCGATTATTTTAGCAGTCTCTTTAACATCAAGCCATCCAGCATTCTCTAACAGCTTACTTTGATTTGAACTTTATGAGACATAACCTTTCATGATACTGGTTATACCAACATTCTTACACTTATCGATTTCAATAGCGTTAATTTCATAACAAATTTCATCAAATAAATGACATATAGCATTGTTTACCAACTTTGTTTCTGATACGTTTGTATTATCCGATTTTTTTATCTTTCCACAAATATGTAATGAACTTTTTGAAGGCAAAAGACATAAATCTTGATGTTGAATTGACATACGTATCTCATCACTATTATTAAAATTTAGTGAAGTGTATGGTTGATGAGCATGTATTTCGTAGTGAGCGATGGATTCGTCAAAGACGATCGGTGTCTGTACACTAAGAATCGCTTCCATTTTTCCTTCTATCGCTTAAACGACAACAGCAAATAAGAATACAGCTTATTTGATCTTTTTTACAGTTTTTCTTCTTCTTCTGACGTCTGCGATCACTTTGAGTCCGAGGCTCTTCAGATACTGAGTGTTCTGAGGTGTTAGACCTTTGACTGCTTGTCGATGAATAACTTTCTGTTGACATGGTAGTCTGTTTATATAGCCTAAGCCCACCTTTGTGTTATAAACAATGCCCATTACGTGACCTTCTTGATGTATAGTCTAACAGTGACTACTTCTCCCCAAAGATTTACAAGGTCACCGTTCTGATCAACAATACGCAACTGTAAATATTCAATTATTTTTACTGACACTGGTAAGTAAATTATTTGTTTTGGTACTTCAATAATTTTATATCCCTGCGGCGCAGCGGAAAAAAATTCATGTATAGTATGAACTTTGTTTTGATTGATGTACGCTCCGGTTGTTATATTACATTCAACACGTAGAGCATTCACTTTGAGAATGGATACTGGTAAGTCAGATACGTGACTTTTATATGGTTGCAGAACACGTTGTCTAAAACCAAGTAATCTTCCTATGGAATTTAGTGGGTGAAAATCAATCTTATGACTGCAGTATATTTCACTACGTAAGGTATTATTGTTTGGTTTTATGCTAAGCTCTATTTCTTCAGATTCAAGTTGCTTTTTCAGAAAGTGTTCAATATCAGATATTTCATAGCTACCAACTGGAAGTTCAATAACTTTATTGCCAACATAGAATTTATCTTGTCCAATAAGGTCAACATTTGGTATAGAGTTGAATGTAAGTAATTCAACAAGTCCAAGAATATAACTTTTGTCTCTATCGGCAGAAAATAAGTACTGATGAAGTACCTGATAAACTGAGAGTCAGAGATTCATTCTTGAACACTTAAACGTAACTAAAAATATATGAGGTTTATAACAGCTTATATAGACGATAATTATCAGGATGATCTAATAAATCATTTAAAAACTTGAGACAAAGATGACCACAAGTAAAAGTATTATAATAATGTAAGTATAATTATAATAATATAATAATAATAATAATATAAAAGTATTATAGTAATATATAAAAGTATTAAAATCTTGATAACGTTTATAATTATATTTAATAGTAACAAGGTTAAAATAATTAATTAAATCTATAGGCGGTCGCAAATCACCAAAACTATCGAAGTATGAAACGTTTTTGCCAACCTTGCGGTAGGCTACCCAATGTGTACCAGGGCCAGTATTATCGTCAAGATTTTCAATAGCGCTCTCTCTAACAGAGGTCCGCTAGCTGGAAGTGAATTTCTCATGAATACTCCTCGAAAGTTAGATGTTTGTAGTTTTTTAGCAAATTTTTGTAGATCATAGTCTGTCAATAGATGTTTAGGCAGCTTTACTTCAACGAAGTTTTTTTTTCCTCGTCGAGCTATTTTTTTCTTCTTGACAACCTGTTTTTAATAGTATTCCGTAACCTTCGTGATGAGGTTTTAAATATATACCTTTTCCAAGTGCTTGTGCTTCCAGTTTTTTATTATGTCACTGCTGTTCTTCTAGTTGTTGCTTAGCAGCATTCGCTCTGTTTACAGCTTGCGCTATTCCAGCAGCACCACCAGCTAATGAACCAACTGCACTTAGTTCTGCAAATAGTGGAATGAGTGCAGGAAGAAAGCCGCCTACTTTTGGAATAGGTAGTATTCTTAGTAAACTAACATTACGTTTACCACCAGCTTTTCTCGTGATAGTGCGAGCTGCTTGAAGAGCACTTTTAATAGCAACGCGTGAGTCATTGCTATGTGTTACCACTTTCAAAGCATTTATTATTATTTTTTTCAAGGTTAACTTTTTTCTCTTATTACACTTCTTTAACCCCATTCAAAATTTTGATTTAACTTTCATGATATTTGTAACAGTGTATGGTGCAGCCTTTTCACCCAAACTGGAGTCTGAAGCTTTAACACGTTGCCAAGCTTTTTCAGCCAATACTCGATCCGATGGCAGCGTTCCGAGCGTTTATATCTTCAGGATTTTATTCACGGAGTATGCAATATCGTGTTCTTTACACGCTGCGTCTAGAGGATTAATGCTAGGATCTCCTCGTGCTAGCCGTTTATATAGCTTTGTGCCTGAACCACAGTATTGATAGCCTGGAATATGCATTTCAAACGGCAACTTATTAATAAATTTATTTATTAAACCTTGACCTTGATGCACGATCATGACTGTTCAATGATTTATACACTACTATATTTACGTTTATTCAAAGTCTTTGAATCAACCTAAGTATCAGCTATTAAGGAAACTCGTTGAATCTATCGAGGGGATTCAATATCTACCTTTTAGTGAACATGATCTTGTTGTATCGCAAGACAAAGCTCGAGAAAATTCGATAATGATATTTGATGATATTGCCTGTGAAAAATTTAACCTTTTAATTATATTCCGTCAAGATGATATGAATCTGAAGCATATTTATAATGATCACTTTAATACGGATGTCATTTTAGCTCTTTAAAGATTTCTGTGGATTTTGCTGGACAGATAATCATAGCTTTATTGTAATTAATAAAGATTACAATATGGAAAATGGAAGATATAGAGAAGGCTTTGATCAATTCATTATAAATACGACAAATTTGAAATAGATCAAACATTTGAATGTGAGACACTAACAGGTCAACATGGCTAATTTTGAAGAGCAAATTGATATTCTTCAGCAGATGGAAAATGCTCGAGAAGGTATACAACGAAAATATAATAGTTTAAAATTAAGTAAGATTTTATTAAATTAAATATTACTTTAGATAAGTAATATCTATTTATTTAGATAGTATTTAGATAGATAGTACTATTACAATTAACTTAGATAAGAGTATAAATAAGAGTAGTTGAGTAGAAAACAAGCTATTTGAACTATGAGTGTTGACCTGTTCGGACGGCATTTTAATAGCTCAGAGAGCCTTCAAGGTCCTCCAGGAATTGGATATAAACTCACTGCTGACGGTCAATATAGTTTACAAGATAAAAGATTATGCAACGTATCAGATCCTAAGGATTTAAGTTATGCTGTTAATTTAAATACTCTACGCACTGTTACTCAAGCTACAAAATCACAACTAAAAAGTGAAATTACTAATTTAGATGAAATAGTTGAGCTGCATAGAGACGAAATTGATGAAAAGTTAAGAATACTTACAGTTAATATTTAGACAATACACAAACTGTTACTTGAAATTAAAAAAAAAATAAGTGAACATGGATCGACATAAGTATTCTACGAATATTTACTCTTTTCCTGGATAACAAAGCTATAAAAAGCTTGATAACAATACATTTGAAAATCAGAAAACAAAAGATAACCAATCTTCTAATAGCTGGAAGAAGTGTACTGAGAAATATTCTATTAATACTAATTCTTTTCCTGAAAAACAAGGTTATAAAATATTCTAAAACTATGGATCAACGGCATCAAGTTGTGGAAGAGTTGCAGAAGTCTGTTCGACATAATTATAGACGCAGAAAAGTTGATATTCGAGATATTGATGAAACGTGTCAAGCTGATCTTGTCGAGATGATACCTTACGCTCGAGACAATAAGAACTATAAGTATATGCTCACAGTAATTGATATTTTTCACAAATATGCATGGGCAGTTCCAATCAAGCAGAAGACTGGAAAAGATGTAGCAGCAGTGATGCTGTCTATTTTGAAGCAAGGATGCGTTCCGAGAAATTTAAAAACTGATCGTGGCGAGGAATTCTATAATAAAGAATTTGAAAATCTCATGAAACGATATAAAATACACTTGTACTCTACCTACAGCAATCTGAAAGCTTCAATCTGTGAACGTTTTAATCGTACACGTAAAACTCGAATATGGAAACTGTTTAGTTTGAATGGAAATCATAAATGGTTGCAAATTTTATCAAGTTTATTAAATCAATATAATGATACTAAGCATCGAACAATTGGCATTAAACCTAGAAATATCGCAGTTGATAATGCATCTAGTATATATGACAAAATCAAGAAGCGAAAAGTTCCAAATTCATTACTTAAATGTGCTAAATTCAAATCCTATTGCAAAATCTCACGTGAGATCTTACATAAGATCTCATCTAAGATCTCACCTGAGATCTCATGCCAAAATCTCATCTGTAATTTTGGTCCGGAAGCTGCTGGATCCTCTTATTTAATAAAAAATAAGGTTTTTATTGTTGGAAGTCGCCTATAAGGAGGTGCTCCTACTAAGAAGAGTTCAAAACACTAGGTTTCGAAGCATTTAAGATGTTTTTTCGATTTTTCAATATTTCTCATCTGAAATCTCACCTTAGATGTCACCTGAGCTCTCAGGTGAGATTTTAGATGAGATATTTTTAAAAATCGAAAAAATGTCTAAAATACTTTGAAACATAGTTTTTTTAACTTATTTGGGGGAAGGTTCCTCCTTATATGCCACTACCAATATTAAAAAACTCATTTTTTAATAAATAAGAGGACCCGGCAATTTCCGACCCAAAATAACATATGAGATTTTGGCATGAGATCTCAGGTGAGATCTCAGGTGAGATCTCATGTAAGATCTCACATGAGATTTTGCAATAGAGAAGTAGGTGATAGAGTTCAAGTGTAAAAGTAAACAGATTTTTGAGAAAGGTTATACACCCAACTGGTCTACTGAGATTTTTACTGTTAATTGAGTACATCATACGGCTCCATATACTTATATCTTGAAAGACTATCAAAATCGACCACTAGCTGGAGGATTTCATGAAGAACTACAAAAAACGAACGTGTCCGGACGTCTATTTGATAGAAAAAGTTGTTAAAAAGCGCGGTAATAATTACTATTGTTAGGAGTCGATGATACACATAATAGTTGGATAAGTAAAAATGATTTGTAATGAGAAAAAAATTAATAAACAATATTTATAACTAATTTCGTTTCAATTTACATATATATATATATATATATATATATATATATATATATATTGTGACGGCCGAGTGCACGTCAAATGTCTAACGGCTAATCATGTACTAATTGTAATAAGATTATTGTTTCAGCAAGCTGCCAGCGAGCGACGAAACGAACGAGAACAAGAGACGAGGCAAGATAGAGACAGAGATAGTGAGAGCATATGTAGCGCGGTTGCCGCCTGGCCGCACAACGTTGGCGAGATTGTTGTGGTTCCTGCGAGCATCTGGAGAGCGAACGATATTCATCCGTGCGTTACTGACGAGCCGCTACGACGCCCGTCCGAACTGCTGCATCTCCACGTCCGAGACTGGGCCACGTCCGTTGCGTTAAGTACTACTGCCACTACTGAGTTGTAAGTACCTGCACTCTCACTCTCTCACGTCGACGGGGTAATATCTCTCGTCTCTCTTTATCGTTAGTCGAAGTGTGCGGCGTTTGCACCTCTGTGTATAGTACAATTGAATATACAGTTCCTTATCTAAACTTCTCGTGTGTTATTTCCTACGACCCGACCTACGCCGCCTCCGCGGGCCCGTGTAAAAACACGTGCATGCTATGAGTCGGCCGAGCCGTGCCTTCAGTACGCCCGATATATATAGCCAGGCCAGGATTTTATCCGAGAACCTTGAGGTTCGGAGGCGAACACTCTGTAGTCAAGGGGGCTAACTATTCTCATACTTTGTGTTACATCTTTTAACATCACACTTGTGAAATGCTTACTTTCTTTCGCATTTTGATATATTAAAAACAAGTAAGGCTAGTTATTGTAAAGTTAATCAATCGATACCCTTCCCACTAAAATGCAGGGAATAATAAGATATAGCAAACTCAGAAAATGTAGGTCACAAGACGCTCTCGATAGTACAAAGTATAACACTATACTTGGCATCGGGATACTATGACATTATCATTAAACAGTCCCTAAATACGAAATCGATAATATTTGACACATCCAATCTACACTTCTACACTATATTAAAATTTTATATTTGGTCAATTTTGTAAAAACCCTCTACAACTCGTAAAAACAAACAAATTAAATCTATTTTACGGTAGAAATGTTCTTTGGACGTAAATCATTTATGTTACTGAAAAAAATGTCAAATGTATCAAATTTCAATTAGATTTTAGCAATAAAAAAACTTTAAAAATGTCCGTCTGTCCGTCCGTCCGGATTTTTGTTGCATTTATTCCACAGAACTTGATGTATTCTATAAATAAAAAACTATTTAATAGTATAGACAGGTACATATGATAAAAATATACATTCCTACTAAAAAACATTTTCAAGATTTGGTCGAGGTAGATTGGAAGCTGTTAAAACAATAAAAAATGATATGCACGAATACATAAAGCATTGGTCATCTCATATTCACAAATAAATGGCTTTAAAACAAAAACAGCATATCCGCAAAAATACTTTATCGCAGCATCCCTTTCATCTAGACCAAATTTAAAATAATCTTTATTCATCCATGTATATATATATATATATATATATATATATATATATATATCCATTTTGGTCGAGATACATGGAGACGATAAATGGATATTCGAAGACAGTGTCTAGGTGTACGGGGTGGCCGATGACGAGGTCTAGGTGGTGCGCTTCGTAATTTTTTATGTCTAGGTTAATACATCATTCAAGGGCGGTGTCTCAGTGTATAGGGCCGCCGATGACGAGGTTTAGGTGGTGCGCCTCGTAGTTTTATGTGTCTAGGTGTAAAAATAAATCGAGGACGGCGTCTTGGTGTACAGGGTGGCCGATGACGAGGTCTAGGTAGTTCGCACTTGGTTTTGGTGTCTAGGTGTAGAAATCGTTCGAGGGTAGTGTATCAAAACAATCAGTGATTTCATGTTAGTGATAAAAATGTTACAATAAAAAAGTGGTCAAAAGGTGCTAAAGATGCTTATATTTTATTTTTAGGAGAAATATGAAATACCTAAAAAATGTATTAAAAAGGACTAAAATCTCAAAAAATTAACTTTTAAAAAAGTAAAACGTTAGGCGAGTTTGATATATTCCGCAACTAAATAACAGATAAAAAGAACTGAGATCAATCAACCAAAATCCAGTTTATTATATTCAATCATAATGAAGCACCAACATTTTTTTTGGTCAATAAAGGGCTTACTTAACTTAGGTTAAGTTAAGTTATATACTGAGCAATTAGAAAAATTTGTCTGTTTTGGGGACAGCCGATAGAAGGAAATACTTAAATAAATGGTATGTACTAGTCTTCGCAGCGGGATTGCAAATGTACTTTATAGTCTTCGACGCAAGAGTTAAAAAAAAAAAAAAATATATATATATATATATAGATATATATACTATAGTCTTCGCGGCAAAACTGAAATAAATTAGTCTTCAACGCAAATTCAAATGTGTCTTCGTTGAGTGCAAAGTACTAATCTACAAGGATACATTTAGTTGTGACTTTTTCGATAAATTTTTATAATTTTTTGATTTAGTGATTTGATACGTAAATCGGCGCCTTTTTCTAACTTAATCGCAACCTTGACAGAGAGTTAAAAAATCTTAGGTGAAGTAATCATTGATCAACTAGTAAATTTAGGATAGGCAAAATATAATACGAATAAAAAAAATATAATAAGAATAATAGTATTTTACGATATTTAATGATACAACGTGCGTAATCCACGATTTAGAGAGTGTATTTTTGCACGAGCGTGCGTTAAATCGAGGTTTACGCCAGGGCGTGTCATACAGTGATAATTTTTACCGCAATAAGTCAATAATGTTAACCTGCAAACGTTTTGCGCACATTAAAAAGGCACGTCGTCTAGTTGACGCAAAAAAATTGAAGTACCATGAAAAGGTACCGCTATACAGGGTAATTCTAAAACAATACAACATTTATATACCATCGTGATAAGCGTGAAAAATTGAGTCTAGGGGAATTAGTCTGAAAATTTTTTCTCCACTTTTCACTTTCCCAGTCAAGAAAGAAAAATACCCCCACCACAGCGCCCAGAGAAAAAGCGCGTGAGCAAAAGTGAGCGCGGCGTCAGCGGCGCCGTTGCTAAGGAGGTCGGCGGCGGCAAACGGAGTAACAAAGAGAGCCGAAAAGATCGAAAAGCGCAATTCTTTCGCAAAGTCTGACGATCTGCATGTGCGAATTACGGGACTTTTTTCGGAGCTTTCGACTCTACTGTCCGCGGGCCTATCAGCGGGACTTTATGCGGAGTTTTCTGCGGCTCTTTCCGCGGCCCTATTAGTGGGACTTACTGCTGCTCTTTCCGCGGGCCAATCTGCGGAACTTTATGCAATACTTCCTGCGGGACTTTATGCAATACTGCCTGCGAGACTTTATGCAGGCTTATCTGCGGCACTTTGTGCGATACTTCCTGCGGGAGCTTATGCGGAGCTTTCTACGTCTCTTTCCGCTTACAGTCAAAAGCTTCGCATAAAATCTCGCTGATAGGCCCGCATAACGTCCCGCTGAAAGGTCCGCATAAAGTTCCGCTGATAGGCCTGCGGAAAGTACTGCAGAAAGTACTGCATAAATTCCTGCTGATAGGCCTGCGAAAAAAGCCGCAGCAAGTCCCACTAATAGGCACTCGGAAAGAGCCACATAAAGTCCCGCTGATAGGCCCGCGGAAAGTGTTTCTCGTGCGATTTGCCAGTGTGAGGAAGGGCAGCTCTCACCGCTTTCAGAATTTACGCTCTGAAAGAAACCCGTATTTTCCGGGTCTCGACATAGATCGAGCTCCTTGTGCCGTTTGCTAGTCATAAGGCCGGAAAATCGCAAAAAGACAGCCGCAGCTGCTCAAAAAAGACAGCTCTTGACGTTTTTTGAATTTTTACCGCAAATATAAGCGAAAGAAAACTGCAGCAGATGTTCCGAAATCGAGGCTTTCGCCGTTCTCTCATTGACTTAACCTGGAAATAAAGTGTCTGGAAAATTTATTAAAATTAGTTCTGTCGGTTGAACGAAAATCATTTGCACATGCAGATCGTCAGACTTTGCGAAAGAATTGCGCTTTTTGATCTCCGCGGCTCTCTTTGTTACTCCGTTCTTCTTTCTTGACTGGGAAAGTGAAAATCCGATAGTCGCTTGCAGCGCGTGTAAATAAGTGCGGATGATATGTAAGGGAAGAGCTGAGCTGTGCGAGTATGCTAACATGCGCGGCGAAGAGTGCGTGGTGGAGGAAAAGAGCTGCCGCTGCTTTCGTGACGATCGGTCTATCGCGCCGCCGGGACGGTCGCCGCTCGCCGATTCACTCCCCAGTAAAGTGTGTACCTGGCGAGCCTATAGAAGTATTCACTTTAAAACTCTCAAGATACTTACTGCGTACGTTTATTGGTAAACAACTACAATTTTCATTTTACGTATTTTATTATAAAGTCATAAAAGCACCATAAGTACAATGAAACGGTCATGGCAAGTCTTGATAATTATTCCTAATTGATCTCAGTTCTTTTTTATTTGTTGTTTAGTTACGGAATATATCAAACTCACCTAACCTTTTACTTTTTTAAAAGTTAATTTTCTTGTTTATGTTATTAAAGGCGTGTTTTTAAAAAAGTTGAGAAAAAGGTGTAGAAATCCGAAGATAGCTGTTTTGATTAGGAACAAACTAGTGAACGTAGAAGACAGCTATTATCAAATGAAGAAAACTGCTTTGAACTTTGAAAAAACTGTTGTCTTTACTTATTAATACTTATTGTCTGTTGTATTCATTTTATTTATTTTCTATATTGTAAAATTTTACACCTGAAAAAAAAATCCAACTGAAGTATCTAGCAAACTAAATAAAACTAAAGACAACAAAAAATTACTGTTATCTGTGTCTCAATTCTGACGTTTTTCTGCTATCACCTGCAAAACATAACGTTTTTTTTTCAATTGTTTTCATATTTCTTTTTCGTTAGGGAATGAAGATATCGTTATCGTTTAATATAAAAGTAAATATCGTATTTATATTACATTATTTTTTAAATGTAAATAAAAAAAATGATTAATTAATATTATTCTATTATTAGATTTTGTTAATATTATTAATACTATCATCAAATAATTACAAAGGGTTTAAAAACATTTTTTAATATTCAAAATTTATTTCTATTTTATTCTATAATTTTTAAGCCAGTCCTGTGTACTAGTAGCTATAACTACTGTGGTGGCCACACAGTACCCACTCGCACACACACTCGCACACACACGCGCTCACACACTCACACTCACACACGCGCGCACACATATACAAACCTCATGCGCACGCGCACGTGAAGACTCCAGCGTTCGTGCCTCGAACGACGCGGCCCGGATTAGAACTCAGTATTTCCAGCCCGGCTGAGCGCATTAGGGCAATTAAGTCCTCCGCATCGAGGAGGCAGTAAAACGCTCGGGCCCGCGCTCGAACCCTTTTATTGCAGGCATCCGCACCTCGACGCGGGCGGCTAAAGCTCGCCGGCGCGGGTAATCCATGGAGCAATAAAACAGTAAACGGCCGGCCGTTTGGGCCAGCTGGCCCACGCCACCGACGCGCTATCCGGACCGCGCGTGCTCCGTCCCTGCCAATCCGATCGGCGATCGGTACAGGAGGCGGAACAATCGAGAACTTCGACGGTCGACGCTGGAGCCAACAAAAATCAGTTCAACTGGAGCCACGACACGAGTCGCATCACCTCCAGATCTTGTCACGCAAATCAACGACAAAATAAAACGACCACTCCGACACATCAAGTTCTGCGTTATTCGATTTCTTCACCTCACATTCTCCTTCACTCTCCTGCGCGACCTCACTCCCAAACTACTTTTATAGAATGTTGGCTGAATTAAATATATTCATTTATACTCGACGGTAATTAATTCTTATGAAACGTTTCCGAAGTCGTACTTTGGATCTTATTGGAGCATTTCAAAAATGTTCCACAAGAATTAACTACCATCGAATGTACATCTAATATTTATAAGTATATTTAATGATAACACATCAAATAATTACGTGGAAGTCGGCGCAAAAGCTTCGTAAATCCACCACGGAGTATTTTGTATTTTCAAACTTCTAGAAAAACAGAAAGTCCGATCGAATTTTTCTTTTGGTAGAACGATTCATTTAACTTAACACTACGGCGCTACAGACTCGGTTATTTATTTGCAAGCTTTATTTAAAAAGTTTTATGTAAAATTAGATTTTAAGGTTAGCGCTGCAATCGCATGAGTACGACAAAGTACGCGTAAACATCTGTTCGTATTTTCAAGATTTCAGAAAAACAAAAAGTCCGATTGAAATTTTCTTTCAGTAGAACAATTCATTAAATTTAAGGAAGTTCACTAAAAAAATTAATATTCTTACAGATTGCTGCAATTTTGTGAATATATCCTATTAAGTGCCCTCTAGAACGTGGTAAAATTTGTTACCCCTTAAGCGGTATGATTTTTTAAGATATCGGGTCTTGAAGTTGTGTATTTTAACATGGGAAGCATAGGCTAAGTCTAAATTTAGTGTACATTTTGTTTAATTCCAAAGAAAATAAATCTTACATCTTTTTTGAAAAACTAGGTTATGATGTAAAATCATAATATAAAATCAAGAAAATGAATATTTGATATGGCAAGCGGTTCTTTTTGAAAAGTTACAGCAATCGAAAGTTTCAATTCTATACTATCAGTATATCTATTAGGTATATCTATTATTACGCACTTTGGTGACTTGTAATAGTGCGGAAATTTTAATACTTATATCAAATAGAACGTCTGTAAAATTTTATGCGCAGAAAGTCAATTGCTTCCGCTCTGTCCAAAGTCAAA
>QLYP01000997.1:0-31107 GCA_016647725.1 Nasonia giraulti | reverse complement strand
ACCATTTTACGAGCGTGCTCCATATTTTAATTTCCAGAGACTCCAAATATTTTTGACACAAGTGCACCTATAATTGGTGCAAGTAACATTGGTAATAAGGCACCACCGTTTTGAACAAGGACGCGTTTCTTTTTTTTCCACTCTTTTTCACTGTTATTACTACTGGATTTATTTACTAATTTCCTCGAGACACTTTTATGTTTTTTTAACTTTGACTTGTGTGAGTTTTTTTATTTTAACGACTCCGCGCAATACATTTAACACGCACTCGCATATGCTTTTAATGAGTTTTTTATCAGCTACACGTAACAGTGCTAAGCGCTGTTGACTATCTGCGTGACAAAGAGCATTCAATACTGCAACACACTTTTTTGTAAAATGCTTTGGTAGGCATCCACACCTTGTATCTTCTTCTTCTTCTTCTTCTTCAGTAGCAGCAGCACCACCACCACCACCTCCACGCTGTCTACGACTATCGGTTCTCGCAGACGCTCCTCTCCCTGCCATTGTTTCAATCAGACTGAAGCTTTAATCATAGAATCCTCTACTTTTATCGGAATTTCTTATTCTTCTTCGGTACATATGCGTAACTCAATTTATCATCGGGAAAAACAGAGGTACGGAAACGAAATTCATCCTCGGTCGACTGTTTCAAATCCAACAAAAGATAGCCAGGAGAAGTTGACGTACTATCGAGATACGCTTCTTGTAAAAATTTTGGGTCTTCGGGATAGACTTGACGCGCTAGATATTGTATTTGCGAACGATCACGTGGATTTTTAAAAATAACGAGGTAATTTGCATTTAATGAGATATCGCATTGACCAGCTCCTTTGTGAAAAAGATTTTGTGTAATAAAAATCAAACTTAAATTCTTATGATGACTTCCCTTTGTAAATAAATCGAGAATAATGTTATTCGAAGATTCTCTCATTAAATCATCGATAATTAATAATTTTTTCTTTTCATTGTCTTGAGAATAATCTGAAATTCAACAATTTTTTTTTCTACTCTCCCTACTTATGCCTCCTAGAACAAAGTCTGTCTCATACGTAGACTGCCACTCGGCATAATAGACTAATATCCGATCAAAAGTTACACTGCACATGAGTGGAAGATGTCGAAGAAACCTTTTGACAAAAACTGTTTTACCACATCCCGTGGGTCCACTAACGATACACGTAAACGGATGTTTGAATCGCATATCCATTTCGCCTAGTACTCACACACACACACACACACACACACACACACACGAGAGAGATTTTCCTTAAAATAAGCTTATGGCACGCGGACGGACGGTGGCGGCGACAGCGCGGCACGGCACACGTAAAAATAAGTTAATTTTACGTGAGCTGAATCACAAGCTGTTATTACCGCTGTTTAAGCTGATATTCGTGTCCAACAAGCTAAATAACAACGCGAGTAAGCTGAATTATGCGTTAAAATGAGCTAAATTCCCATAAGAAGCGTTCTCTTCGATGACAGAAGCTATACTGAGGATATAAAAATGTGTTAGGGATCTTTTAAATGGAAAAATAAGGAAATTATATAAAAATTTATGATTATTTTTATTTACAATAAATACATCCAAAAAGTTAATTATTCTTATATCCAAAAGGTAGAGACTTACGTGACGTAAGGTATCGTCGTTTTTTCAATACAACACAACATGTTTTCAAATCTTCACGCGTTACAACTTCATGCATTTTAGTTCTTCTGATAGCTTTGAATTTTAAGCGTATTTTACTTTTACATTCATCATTCATTTTTTCAGATTCGTGATCTTCGTTTGCAATGGTATCGTTAATCAAATTCTTAATGCTATCAAAATTAATTATTACACCGTTTGATAAGTTTAATGAGATACCTTTTACTTTACAACATTCAATTTTATCATCTTTATTGGGTGTTACAGCTGTGTAAGCGTAAAACTTTGGTCCTCCCGAAACAAAATTACTTATATACGTATTCTCACCATAACCACAAAGTTCATCTGTCATATTACCTAGTTTAGAGCCAATAAAAGGTTTATACTCATCCGAAGCATCGTCATGCGAAACAAATATGCAAGAATCTGTGTCATAATAAAGAACACGATCACCCAACCTTCTCAAGTAATTATATAGTTCTAAACGTGCTTGAGAAGTGGTGTAAGCCGCAATCACGACACTCGTATGAGGGGCAGGAGTGACAGCCTCATCCTTGTATTGCCAATTTACGTACAGTATCTCATCATTAATTGCTAGTATATCATTAACATCTCTTTCCGGACAAGTAAGAAGTTTTAAAAGAGATTCACGTGATTTTACAACTTCAGTTTGTTTCAAATTACTCCGTTGTCCAAACTTACCCCAAAACGAATTTAAGCAGAGCTTAGCAACAGCTCGTAACCCTGAATTTTTTTCGATATTATTTTTATCCAAAGTTATACCCTCATCGAGTCTATACTGTTCAATGTATTCTAATTTAGTTGCTTCATCAGTACACCATGAGGGCCATCCGCTAGCCTCTTGCTTGATTTTTAAGAAAGTATTTACGTATTCAGCAAAAAGACCTCCGCTACCATCAATTTGATTATATTGTGTCATCTCATATTGCCAAATAATATAAATTTTCGTAATACTGTAACCGAGTTCAACAGCTTTACGCAACTCATCAGCAACCCAGGTGCCCGTGAATTCACGCATTTTTGGGTCTTCGTGATTGCAGTCACACTGCTGTATTTCTTCGCAGTATGAGCGGCAAAGAGCAAAAAGAAGACGTCGGTGCATTTTAATTGGTAAGAGTGGAATGTGCAGGTCGCGCGGTGGTAAGATACTACATTTAACTAATCCTTCAATATTGTTGATATTATTGTTATCCCCTGCGTTAATTCGTTGCAGTCTTCACCAATTAAAATTCGCGGATGTCCCACGGGAAATCGACCTCTTTTACACACGTACGGATAAAGAGAGCATATATCTGAATATTGAATTTTTTCGTTATTTCCGATCGTATACTCAGTAACTAAATTTTCCATAAGAGGATGCTGTGTTACATATTCGTAGATTTCGCGATTCTCTGCTTTTATCCGATCAAAAGTACATTCCCATATCTCTCGAACTTCGTAACCCAGGGCTTTTATTTTTTGAATTTCCCGAAAAGTATTTTCGTACGACTCATCCATAGTTCTGCCGTATGACATTATTTTATCTCATCGTTTATTAAAGCAAATAGGGCAACCGTGTGTGTAACAGCCTTGATATTCAAAGACAATACCTTTATTTACATTGTCATTTTCCGGAGGTAAATAGCCATCTACACGAAACCCTTCTGGAAGCATAAATTCACGTGCTCTACCCGCGTGTATGATTTCCCGACCAATCTCACGTTCACACTGTAACAGCCACTGTATTGACTTTTGCGAATGATTATCAGCGCGTCGATATCCACCTGCTGGAATGATACTGATAGTTTTTCGCGTAAGAAATTTTTTCTATACACAATGGAGCATGCAGAAGCTATGGTCGATGCCTCTGTAAACGGACAAGTATTCCCGCACTTAATGAAAATTTTCCGAAAAGCCATGCATCCAAGTCTTAAAATTTCTACATCCATACGGCAATAATCGAGTATTTCACGTTGTAAATCAAACTCATAAGTATTTCGGTTCTCCTCATACCATACAATAAACTTTTCCCTCTAAGACGTCGACATGGCATTAGGCGCATAGTACGATGCTTCGGGTAAAGACCCAACATAATTTTGATTATCTAAAGTATTGAATAGATGAGGAAAATATCCTTTTTTGCTAGCTGGCGGTAGAGAAAAGGTTTGTGGTAAAGTACTTAATTTCATGTGAAAATAGTTTAAGCTATCAATAAATTTTGTTCGCCCACATTGAAGCATAATTATATTTTGTCCATTCAATATTACGTTCGGTACTATTGAGGTATTTTTAACGATTTCTCTCAAAATAAATTGCGCATCAAACCCACGAGAGTTATGAGCAATACAAATTATTTGACCGAAGGTAGTTTTCTCGCGTACTGTCAAACCTATTAATTGTTTAACTGGATCATCGCGAAATATATGCTCTCTTACACCACACGTATGGCATAGTATATTTATATTTTCATCGTCCATGCAATCATCGCAAACCTGTTGTACAACACATAGATTTGGAATGTGTATTTTTATCTCTGTATGTTCACGGTAAGCAGAATCTTGACGCGTCTCAAAGTCATAAAAAATAAATAAGTTTTTCTTTGAGGATTTACGATTAATCTGTGCGTTAACATTACGTCCAATGGGTTGAATATAACAGAGCTGATTTACATCATGTTTTTCGCGACATAAGTTGCACCAATTGATTCCACACTCGTGCTTTGACTTGTAGATATTAATTCGTTTGCAACACATATTACATACTTTTACTACATCGCATATTTTTTTTTTTATGACCCATCTATTTTGTGACGGTCGAAACATATTTGTCCGTAAAATTCTCGGTTACATTCTACACACTTTATAATATCTATATTAGAATTACACGTTGGCGCACAAAAACGCCTGTCACATTTGGCTGTGCATCTATGCTCATCTACGTATCTATAGCTTTTATTACAATGTTCGCAGAAAAAACGATTACGTGCAGCACCGGTTAAATTTAATATTGTATCGAAATGACGCCTTTGCACGTCGTACAAGGGCGGTTCTCCATTTCCAAAAGATAAACTATCGTATATTACAATAGCGATATTTTTTGCAACATAATACCGCTGATACGTCTCTTTTTCTCGTATACCGTACCCGTTTGCAGGAATTACGACGTTTGCATTAATAGTAAGGAGATTTGCGCGCTCTTTTTGCATACCACGTCTGCTATCTCTGACAATGTTCCAAGTATCAATGGGTTCGTTTGAAAAGAATTTGTTATACATCATATAAGCCTCCCCGACAATTAAAGCTCTTGGCAAGAATAAATCATCGTTATTTCTTATAGATACAACCGATTTCTGAGATAAGCTATCAACACTCATCCTCTTTCTACTTCCACCTCGGCCACCATTAGGTATATTAACAAGTGCTAATGTTAGAATAAAGCACTCATCTATTTGAAAATCCTCATTACTCTGAGCTAATCCGCTTATTAAATTCCATAAATCATTGTAAAAAAAATTATTTACTAATCGTAAAGATAACCCACCCGGGCCTCGTACAAAATTTAAACTTCTAACAGAGACGCCAATCATGTCGTTTTCATTACATAATGAAATTATATAAGAATAAATATCGCGAATAACTAACTCCAACCAAACTACCGGATTTATAGATCCATTCTTCGGTGGAGATCTTATTTTTAGCACAATACGTCTACCTTCTATTTTATACTTAGATATATAATGCGAATTTTGTTGGAAAATATCAAAACAATTACCAGGAGGCTGGATATCATCATCCTCTGTTTCCTCATCGACTCCTTGATAATCCATATTATCGTCTGTTTCGCTTCTCTCCTCATCCTCCTCGCTGACCTCCTCCTCCTCCGCCTCCTCATTCTCCTCACTGGGCTGATTATCCTCTTGCTCGTAGTCAGACAAATCATCATTATTGCTGCTTGAATTTTCAATTCTTCTTCTTTGTCCTCTACCAACTTGAATAGAAAAATCACTTTCATCGGCCTCGTAATCGTGCGATTCTACAGAAGTATTGGTGTTCGAAAATGATGTAGATAAGGGAAAAATGGTTGTAGAAGAAGAACAAGATGAATCGTCAGAGTGATTATGTTCTGAAAAAATTTATTGAATACAAAATATTTGAAAAACCCTATTTTACACTTTCTTATTTTTAAATTATTCTTCTGGTGGTCCTGAAAAACTCTGTCCCAGACGATTAAACACTTCAGGTAAATTTCCAGTGTCTAACAGTATCGAATTTTTATCTTTACAAGCATTGAAAAACCAACGTATTTCTTGTGCTCTTCGAACATACATGATACGCATAATATCTTGTTTCAAAGCCCTGGGGTACTTTGCAAATCCTTCGAGACCACGTCGAATAACTTAAATAATATTTAAAAATAAGAATTTATTTCAAGAAAAATGTATATTTAAATACAGCATAATACTCACGTTCATTAATTTGACGATCTCTTGGATTTCCCTGGTTAAAAAAATGCTCGGTGACCAATCCTCCAGCGCTTCTTCTTGTGTACCGCATTTCTTCGGGTTCTACTGGTCGGGCCAAAAAGTCGAGGATTTGTTGCCGTCTTTTAACACATGGATGCTCCGCATACTCAATAATATTCTCGCTTTCATCAGCTGCTCGTTCCATCAAGCGCTGTAGAATATTATTAGCAGCAGCTGTTGGCTCTATACATGTGGCAAGAAGATGGTCAACATTAACCATGCGCTGAGAATCCCTATTGGCAGGTACATCTTCAGCCTCTTCCGCTCTAGCATCGTGCTCATTCTGCGCTCTCTCTACTGCTTCATCTTCCTCCTCCTCCTCCTCCTCCATCGCCTCATTCACCTGGAGACGCACCGCTGCAGGCGCCGCAGCCACCGCTGCTGCTGCTTCTCTCCTTACAGCTTCGCTCTCCTCCGCCCGCAACTCCTCTCCGTGTGCATCGGCAGCGCTCACCCCCACCATTTCAAACGGTACAAACTGTACATCGGCTACAGCATTCAGCACTTGCGCTGCATCCTCCTCTTCCGTCTCACTTGCCTCTCTTTCTTCCTCCTCCACCTCCTCCTCCTCATCATCTTCATCCGATGACGTAGGTTCAACATATTCACTTGATGTGTATTCTGTAATATTATCATCATCTTCATCAGAGGTTATGTCGGCTATTAAATTTTCTAACGCTGAAATGTAAAACAATTTTATGTTAAAAATACAGAGCTTACTTTTTATAATAAACGTTATATGTGTTCGAAGGTAGTGATGCATACAACACATGAATATTAAAATCTCTTTGATGTCGAATGAATTAAAACAAAATATTAACCAATATTTGATTACACATTTTTTTTAATAAAAAAAGCAAGAAGTATAGTGAGAAAAACAGTTGTTTAAAAAAAGTATTCTCACTGTAATAAAATATAACGGATGTATATTCTTTGATTTTATAATTATACGTTATATTACTGTAATGATAAAGAAATACGCATCGCATGCTATGTAATATGACAGATGTAAGAAGCTAATATCCCTAGCGCTGAAGCAGACGACTTGAAAACACTAGACGTCATACGTAGCAGTCGACGCGTTCTACGGCAAGAGCAGACGACACTGCGTTACGAATGTGTGTATGCGCGCGCGCGAGTGAATGAAACAGAGCTTGTAGCAGCAGTAGCAGACGACGCTATCAGCTGTGGCACCGTTTACCTCGTTGCCAAGTACAAGTGCTGTTTGATTTTTATTAATGACAACGCGATATAGTGCAGAAAAATTACAATCAATAAAAATGTACTCACCATTATTCTCCTCGAATGCTGTGATTAACCGCGTCAACACAGGTAGATGCGCAAAATTCTGTTGCATACAAAATTCTGCTGCGCATCGCACAGCTAAGTTGCATTTTTTAAAAATGCGTCTATGAAACTGTGCAATGTTCCATGGCCCACAGCATCGTAAAAGACGTGAAAACTCGCGGCATAATTGGCACGATACCATGCGTTTCACGCGTAGACACCAGCTTCTTGTACACCTGCGTCTAACAACACTATTTGCTTGAAAATTGCCCGCGATGCGAAGCACTACACTGCGTAAAGACTCCTCGGCTACGTTATACATGCTTGCGAGCTCTTGATTTAATGCAACTACTCTCATGACTACTGAGCTCCTGAGGTTAACGTAGGGTTTATATAGTATAAAAACGTCTTGCTAGTGGGGGGATGTGTGGACTCGCGCAACAGTATAAAGCACATAAAATAACATCCTGTGATAAGTTTTGCCTCAGCTTTATCATTCGCGAGTATCAAAATTTCGCCGAATGTCACTTACACGGTAAGAGGATCGACTGATTAATAGGTATTATATTACCTACGGTCTCACGGGTCCAAGATGCATAACAATCTGAAATAATGATACCGTCGACGATTCTCGCACGATACAAGGCGGCTGAAAGCAATGCTCTATCACATTTAATAGCATTCGACTTCCTGTGCAAGCGATGACCATAGCGATTCTCATACAAGCAGTATCAGATATACGGCTCCGAAAATCCTCGTGTTAATTACATTTGAGATTACTCTGAACCGTTGTTTTGTCACACTGATCCATTTTTTCCGCGCATAGGTATCAACTGTAAAGACTCTTGCCGCCGAGTAGATACTAAAAATATCAAGTCACGCTTAGAGCAGTCGAGAGTCAAAGGTTATGCTCTCTAGCGCTCGTCAAAAGTATCCCGTATCCGTCAAGCATTTCGCTGCACAACGCGTCAGCCAGCTCGTTCGGGTATCGGGTGTACGAGCACACGTGCGGTATCGAACAATAATCAGCACAAGTCTAAATTTTTCTCCTTCGTCCCTCCTTCTCCTCCTAGACCCTACAGATGACTGTTTCGACTACAGTCGTCAGTTCCAAGTTGATCGTAGTTCCACTAGGATGTCGGTGAAAAGTATTGTTTTACGTTAGTTGGAGAAGAAAAGCTCTCTCCTAAAATCACGGATGGAACGTACGTCGCGGCTCATACAGCAGCACCGCGACACGTATGATGAGCTGTATGAGGAACGTAAAGAAATCAAACGCACGCTGCACATCATGAAAAGTTCACCTTCCATCGGCCCCGTTAATTACTACATCCCTAAGCTTGGGGATGTATGTGAAGTGTGTGCGCGGGTGATGAAGCGTATGACCATACGCACACGCTGGACGTACTGCACGGAGTGCAGGGCGCGACGCTGTATGACGTGCAGCAGAAGAGAGCTGTGGTGTTGCAGCGTAGGAACGGATAAGAGGGAGGAGACGGAGGAGATAGCCGAGAAGTTAGTGCAGCAGCAGCAGGTTCATTCGTAAGGTAAATCTCTTTGTTTGTCATAATAAGTTAATTATATGTATCGTTTCACAGGTGCTTACCAACGGTGATGCTGCTATGGTGGAAATCGCTAGAAGAGAGGAGCAGAAAGAGGAAGCGCAGGAAGCGGAGGAAGTAGTGGTGGAGGCCGTGGATGACGCTGCAATGCAAATAGATATAGGCGAAGAATTTTTTCAATTCAACTCGTGTGCATCTCCCGATGACTTAGCTGATATGGAAAAGCCTATCTTCATGAAGATCGAAGCAAGTGAAGAAGACGAGACAGTTGACGTAGTATAGTGGTATTTTGTGTTTGTGTGTGAGTATATAGTATATAGATTAGTAATTAAGAGTAAGGAGTGATGTGTGAGAGTGTGTGCGTAAGAGAGAGAAGAGAGAGAGAGAGAGAAAGAGAGAGAAAAGAGAGAGGAAGAGTGTGGGCGTAAGAGAGAGAGAGAAGTAATGCTTGTGCGTGAGAGAGAGAGAGAGAGAGAGAGAGAGAGAGAGAGAAGGAGACATGGAGAGAGAGAGAGAGAGAGAGAGAGAGAGAGAGAGAGAGAGAAGGAGACATGGAGAGAGAGAGCGTGTGTGTAGAAGAGAGAGGGAGAGAGAGGAAGAGCGTGTGCGTAAGAGAGAGAAGGAAAGCTTGTGCGTGACAGAGAGAAGGAGAGAGGGAGAAAGGAGAGATGGAGAGAGAGCGTGTGCGTGAGATAGAAGGAGAGAGGGATAAAAAAGAGAGCGTGTGCGTGAGAAAGCGTGTGTGCGTGTGAGTCGGAGAGAGCGCAGTGTAAGAAGATAGTGTCCCTTGTGCGTTAGCAGACTACACGATTTTGTGTGTGTGTGCTCGCGTAAGTGTATGTATGTGTACACATGTGTGATTGGATTTATATTGTTTATGATAATTCGAATAAATAATTATTTTATAATAAAATCGATTATATATTGTAAGAAATTATTTTTTTTATTTATTAACTTGGTGTGTGGACATAACAAATGACATCATTACTATCGTATCCTCATCTTCTCAATATAAACAAATAATTAAGTCAAGGTATTGTTTATTTACATAAATAATTAATTAAAATTATCTATATTACATGTAATAAAGATAATGTTAATTACTTGTTTGTATAAACAAACATGATACCTTATCTTATCTTTATTACTTGTTTACATTGATAAGATAAGGTACGCCAGTGATGACGTCATTTGTTATGTCTCCCCATACCGGCTTACTTACTACTAGCATTAGATGCTGGTATATGATGATCGGTTCGCGCGGTCACGAGAAATGTAAATGATGGCATCCGCATTTTTAAAAGCGGACTGTTCGTCTGATACCTCGTTTGGCTCTCATAACTGACAAGGAAGGTACCCGAACCCAACCTCACCGATTTCAATGATTTTACGATATGTTATAGTACATGTGAAAATAAGAGACACGTATTTTTTCTTATCGGCTCATAAGCGTATTTAGAGGGTGAAAACGACCCCCGAAGTTAACCCCCAAAAAGCGTTTTTTCTGAATATCTCGCCTTAAAATAAATATTTTTTAACGAAACCAATTTGAGTTTATTTCTTACAACAAGAGCAAGTAATTCATGGTGATTTGAAGAGTAAGGGTGGCATCCCCTATTTTTTAGGGGTCGAAAACATATATTTATTGGCATAATTTAATAATAAAAAAGTTTCAAAAGCCTAAAAAAATTGGAAACAATTTGAAAACATCCATAATAATAAGATAAAGTTGACGTCTTTCGGCTTTTTAAAAAATATTACCCCTAAGGGGCGTAAACCACCCCTTACACAAAATAATTATAAGTATGCAAGTTTTTAGCGACTACAAAAATTCGAAAAAATGTGTTAACATTTATAATAATACAATAAGGTCTTCCGATTCTTTAATAAATATTACGCCTGAGGGAGTAAACCACCCCTAACACAAAATAATTATAAGTATATATTGAAGTACATACACGGAGTGTTAAAAATGGATTTTTCGCCCTCTGTAAGAGAAAATGTCGTACAAAACACGTATGATAAAATGATCTAGACTCATATAAATTGACACTCGTCCCACACTTGTTAATAACTATTTATTGCATAAGTTATTTGAAATAAATATTAATGATAAATATCATAATAATAATAATAATAATAATCTCCGTGATAAAAGCATTTAGTTGAATTTTTCCAATGCATATTTGGAATGCATATCGTTTTACAGATCTTATAATTACAGCCATTTCTTATTATAATTATACAACATTTATTCTAATTTTCCATGGTTATGTACGTTTTATGGTATAAAATGTTTACAATAATGATAATCTTCGAAATAGAGTTTAAAACATAATGATTTTTTACACCAAGCACAACGTATAACAGCAACATTGGTGCATCACAGTGTGAATTGCAAGAATCTCCAAAACTATAATTAACAGGATTGTCAAATTCTTCTGGTTTTTCATCGATATAACCACTTGTAAACCAGGAATATTTAAAAAGATTAATATACCTTGGTGAGGAAAGTTGATTATGCACTAGAGATTGTAATTTAATAATGTTATTCCTTTGTTGTAATTTTAAATCATAATCCATTAACATTACATTATCCGAAAATTGTCGAACAAAATTCTTTCAGATACGGAATCCATATCGTGGTTGGATATTCCCTGTTGGTCCTGTCGGTATTTTTTTTACATTAACAATTTTATTGTCTGGCATCGTTTCTTCTGTAACTTTATCACAGTGGCCACTCCAGGAGTCAAGTAATAGTATAGTGTTGGTACCTACATTCGGGAAAAATATTTTTTCCATCTAAATTTTAAAGAGGTTTGACACAAAAACATTAATATTTGCTACCTTTTCTGCAGTATTAAATGAAATTTAATAAAAAGATATTTACTCGATGTTAGCCCATATTTTGATGCTACTACATAAACATTTTCGGCCTTCAATAAATTGCTTTCAACAATAGGTCCAAAATGACCACTGGATTCTTTTAAAACTAGAAAAGGTGGTGACATCAGTTTCCCTTCAGCTGATATAAGTGGTTGAATCGTATAACTATGTATTGTTGGCGAAACTGACTGCACTAGGCATTGCACTTGTTTTTCTCCCTCGATTGCGAGGGTTCTTCCAGAATGCATTTCTAGTTGAAATCCACTCTGGTCGGAATTATATACATTTTGAATTCCAACTTCTAATGCACATAACCGAACATCGGCGACAAACGCATCTGCTTTTTTTTCAAGTTCCGAATTACTTTCTATTGTTTTCTTCGTAAGGAACTTATTAATTTTTCGAGAAACTATTCAATGAGCAGTTTTAATTTTGATAACCAATTTCTAGAAGCTTTGAATCTAAAATCTTCAGAACCTATTTGTTTTTGAGCTTGTAATGCCCATCGACGTATATCGCGATTATGAATAATAAAACCAGCAGTGAGTGCAGCTTTAAAATTATCTAATGTATATTGACAAATTTGAGCGATTTTTTCTCTGTAAGTGCCACCTTTATTAATTGTGCATACCCAACGCTTCAGCTGACTAACGGATCTAACTTTCTTAAATCTTTTCTGTACAGTTTCAAGTTTCATGTGTGACTTTGTTTTAGGACTTTTCCAAAATTCTACAGCCCTTTTCTTATATTCAAAATCGACTTCATTATTTTCTTCTGTACATTCATTTGTTGGTGCTTCCGAAAAATCAGGAATATGATGTAGTACTTGATCCTCAACTATTTTTGCATCTTGATCTTTGAAATCTTCTAGAAAATCCAATGATTCTTCAACTGTGATTTCAATGTCATTGAATTCATCTGCTGCATCTATAAAAATATATTTAATTTGCTCCAATAATTGAATTTCTCTATAATTTGTCTCACTTTGTGGTATTTGTAATGTTTCAATGTAAGCTGATAATAAACTTATAACATTTAGAGGGTTAATTCTCATCTTCAGATCTAATGTAAATAAAAAGAAAACAATTTATTTGTTATATGATTGTAATTATCGAACAATTTAAATAAAGCATTTCTTAATTTACCAAGATTAATTCAAATATTTAAAAAAACCAAGGCGATTAAACTGTAATATGCTGATATTTGCTACACTATTCTAATTTTCCAATTTGATTGCTGTGTCCCAGATAGTAGTCACTAATAAAAATATCTGAAATTTGAAAAATTAAATTTGTATAAAATTCGTATAAAAATGCCCTTTTTGGTGCCTATAAATTGAAGCGAAAATCGATTTTAGTATGTTTCATGAAAAAAATAATATAGTTTTTAAAGTTCTGAATAAAATATGTAGGGCCCTCTTTGCCCCTTGTTATATAATATAAAAAAACTCGAATGTCTATTATTTCTGAAATTTCGGTAGAGGATTTTAAAACTTTTTTTGAAAATGGCATAGGTTATTTCAATATTAACTATAACGGTGCTTAATACCGTGTATAAAATATCAGTAACGGGTATACTGATCTAAAGAGTATCGAGAGGAATTGATGCAGCAGCTCGTAGCAGGCTTCTTGAAGACTATACGAAGCCTGGCCCGTAGCGCAGTATGCTGTACGTGCTCGTTCTTGAGCACGGGAGCCCGCGGAGGCGTCGTGAGTGCTTATGCTGCGTAGCTTAATCGCGAATGAAGTAAACGCATATCCGAGAGGGGTGAGCGCGTGGGAAAGGCAGAGAGTCAGGCGTAAAATCACTAAGAACAAGTGAAGTTCAGACTTATGTTTGCGTATTGTAAAAAGACAGCCAAATACAATAGCGGAACGAGGCAAGAGAGAGACAAAGCGAAGACTAATGCAGAAAGAGAGATCAGCGATCGAGCAGGTACTTACATTCGCTTCCGTGCAGTCTCGCTCGGATGCCTCGTGGCTCGTCTAAAACGGCGCAAGCGGGTGAACGGGGCCCTCGCTGGGCAGCAGAGTCGATGCCTCGTGGCCTTGAGTGTGCGTCTGGCTACGGCGGGAAGACGAGCGGCAGCAATCGTTCAGCTCGTGACGAACACGCGGCGCGCAGTTGCACTCGGAGCGATAACACCGGCGACACACGAGGGCACAGCTTGCTAGGGCGATCTCTCAGATTTCTCGCACGCAAAATCCACGAGGGTTCCCGATACAAAAAAAAGGTGAAACCGTTCGACTGTACTCTTCGGCGGAACGAGTCCCACTCTCCCTCTTGCGGCACGCGCGTGGCTCTCTCTCTCTCTCTCTCTCTCTCTCTCTCTCTGTGTTCGCACGCTGGGTCTTCTGCTCTCTCACTTACCTCGCCGCTGAAAGAATGTACATGATATAGATTTATACATGTGTTGTAATGAGGGAGAGAGACATAACGATAGTACGATAGTCAGCTCGTTATATAACTGATTGTGAGGCCCAAAGACGGCCAAAAATGAAATGGGATATACAGGGTGACCCATTTTAACTTTCACAGTTAAATTGTACAAAAAATTGCAATCCAATCATACAATGTTTTAAATGAATATTAGGTAGAGTATCCCCCTATAGCACCCGATATTTTGGCAACATTTTCTATTTTTCAAATAGTTGTCTTCTATGTTTTCCGCGTATTTTGAGCCTAAAGCAAGCCTTAATACGAACAAGTATACAAATAAACTGGCAAATTAAAAAAATGTTTACATCTCATATGTATACTTGCCACTACGCACTTTACTGACACTATGTAACGGATTATGCCCGTTTAAGTAATAAATAAAAATGAATAAATAAAAAAGTACTAAAATTTTCTTTCCTCGAAAACGTATTTTTTATTAAATAATTGAAAAGCAATAAAAAATATTAAAACATTTTACTTGAAGAAAATAGATGCGCAATAAAATTCTCTATCCCACTGCACTATGCCAATTTAATTTTGATCAAGTTAAAAAAGCTTGTGTTAGAAAAAACTTAATGCATATAAAATAAGTTTGTTCATTATAAAAAATATTCATTGATGTTTTTTATCTCGATTACAATAAAAATAATTGTCAAAATAAATGATATAAAGTTTGATAAAATACTTACTTTCTTTATAAAAAAATGAAAAGTCGTAAATTATTTACACATGAATCCTTCAATCTTCATGTGAGCCGTTTTATAATATTAAAACAATTGCATACTACAAAATATAATCATGATCTTTAAAAAAGGCGATATGACTATTCGGCATACTTACTGACTGAATGAAATCGAATGCAACAAAATTTAATTCAAGTCGATTTATAATAAGATAAAAGCTGTAAACAAGTGCGTCATTGTGATTCATTGTTTTCCAAATACGATGTCCGATACGTATAAGAATATATATACTCATACCTATGCACACCTACACAGACTATAATTAACAATATATATAAACTTTGAATAATATCCTCTATTCGGGAATTTAAAAGATATGCTTCAATTTTATATAATTTAATTATATATATATATATATATATATATATATATATATATGGGTCATTCCTATAAATTTCGTCAAATAAGCGTCGGGGCGGGGGGCTCGACAAATCGGCCCGCCAAATTTTTGTGTGAAAGTACATTAGAAAAAACGGCTATTCCTAAATTTTCCGCCCAGTAGGTTCCTCCTAACTCCCGTAACAAATGATTGAATTTTCAAAAATCGTATTTAATATATATTAAATAAAATTAATTAATTTAATAACATATATTAAATGACATATATTAAATACGCAACATAGGAAATACGTAATTTAATGGATTAAAATACATACTTATAATTATTTTGTATTAGGGGTGGTTTACCCCCTTGGGGGTAATATTTATTAAAGAATCGGAAGACTTTATTGTTTTATTATAAATGTTAACACATTTTTTCGAATTTTTTTAGTCGCTAAAACTTTGTTTTATTATATAACATTTTTTTTTGTTAATTTCGTCCGTCATAGTGGATCCGCCATTTTAAATTTTCAAAATCTGATAACAGATTTGTAAAGAGCGACCTCGAAAACCCTTATATACAAACTTCCTACGAAATTTTATGAATTAAAGTACATACATATAATTATTTTGTGTAAGGGGTGGTTTACCCCCCTTAGGGGAAATATTTTTTAAAAAGCCGAAAGACGTCAACTTTATTTTATTATTATGGATGTTTTCAAATTATTTCCAATTTTTTTTAGGCTTTTGAAACTTTATTATTATTAAATTATGCCAAAAAATATATGTATTCGACCCCTAAAAAATAGGGGATGCCACCCTTACTCTTCAAATCACCATGAATTACTTGCTCTTGTTGTAAGAAATAACCTCGAATTTGTTTCGTTGAAAAATATTTATTTTAAGGCGAGATATTCAGAGAAAACGCTTTTTGGGGGTTAACTTTGGGGGTCATTTTCACCCCCTAAATACGCTTATGAGCCGATAAGAAAAAATACGTGTCTCTTATTTTCACATGTACTACAACATATCATAAAACTATTGAAATCGGTGAGGTCGGGTTCGGGTACCTTTCTTGTGAAAGCGGCTGCCAGGGTTGAACATAATTGCGGCCTCACTGATAACTCGTTAGTCTCTCTTTACGCCTCACACTGGCAGCCGTCCGGTAAGCTATCGGAAGCTAACATTGAAAAGACTAGCCACACTCGATTTCCGTGAAAACCGCTACCTTCTCAGTAACGCTGGCATCCGCCCATGTCATCGAGAGTCGTACGACTTTACGAGCAAATGGAGCACTGTTGTTAATGATATTATCAATGTTAGACTACATTTATTAAAGTACAGCAGAGATAGATGATCGCGGTTCTTATGTTTATTAAGACCTCGCTGGGCTATCAGTCCTAGTAGCGGATGCCAGCGTTTCATACACCTGTGGTATTTATTATTTCGTGGTTCCTTAAGACTATGGAGGTTATCTGATATCTGCACACACCATAGGCAGACACATGGACATTGCGACCTTGCTCCCTCATATTATGTTTATTCCAATGGGCGGACAGGATAGGACTCTAACTTCCATATGTACATGATATCTCACATGCTGGCATACGTTAAATCAATCCCGTTATTTTAGTCTATTATATGTGTCGTGTTGTTTTATTTGACGATTTGTATTACGTAATCAAGGTATTGAAATCGTTGATTTAGCATTCTATACTATAAATAGTAGATTAGTTTTTACGCATACGTTTTTTTCTTTTTTTTTCTTTTTTTTTCCTTAAGAATGAAAGCATTATTTTGTACTAAGTTTCCAATTCTCCAAAAACTATTTGGGAATTCTTGTCTTGTTATATGCATATCACTTATGCGTTTGAAAAACAGCATTATAAAACATGAAAGGTTTAATTTTGTTCTTATTTGACAAGTGAAAAGTCTGACTAGGAAACAGTTTACCAGCGCGTGCCCGGTAGACGAAACATTATTTACAATGAAAAGTGCAGAAATCGAAAATATATTCAACGATATTGAGCTGGCATTATCACACAATTTAGTGCTACCTGTTAGTCAGACTTCAATTAAAGATATTGCTTGTTGATCAAATTCATTTTACTTTGGATTATTAAATTTTCTGCCTGATGGGAGTCTAATTAACAATGTTGATATCGGTCACATAATGAGCAAATGGTAAAAATGTGAAAATTTGTACAACCTCAAATTGTTTTCGAGATTGGTTCCTTTGTTATGGAAAAACAAATACCTGATTTCGTATTATACGACCTCTATCTCCATGCATTTAATCCACGTTATAACAAATAAAGTCTATTTCTCCGAACGGTAACAATTTTATATAATTAATAAATTTTTTTTATTCTTATTCATTAAGAAAATTCATATTATTTATCTAAATATTTTTGCAGATTACAAATATCAGAACAAATCTGACAAAAACATGTTTTGTTTATTACTTTACAAGATTCCAGTATTAACACATTATGCAATATTTCCCTTATTTAGACAAGATATTTAAGAAAGAAACTGAGCTTGGGATAATGTTGAATAATAATAAACGTATTTCTTTAAATTTGTTCTCAATACGTTATAAAAATATTTGTTAGAAAGTGGTAGTATAGGAGATAAATATTTGAATCACCCACAATTGAAAATGAATTGGCAAAACAAAAATTATTTCAAGGGTTTTAAAATGACTATTAAATTAGCATATTCCCACGGGAATGCTGAACTTCCACCATTGGATGAGTTTGTATTAAATGAGACTGATATTCACAAGGTAAAGACAGTGGATTTATATGGTTTCCGACACACATTTATCAAATCTGCAAAAAAACAAAACCTAACAACCCTGAATCAGACGATGAGGTAGCCTTCAAGAATCGAATGTTAATACTTTATAATGAATTTACTGAAGAAAATTTACTTGATTTAGATAAAAGTGAGCATACAAAATAAATATTTAATTAAAGTAGAATAAGTGCAGTTTTATGAAAGTCAACTTTATGTATGCTTTTATATAATTAAACCTTTATTTTTGATATAAAAATGTTAAAATGCATAATGACAACGTGGTTTTTTGATAATTTGTTACAGTTGAAACTGTGACAGTGCATATGCCCTCACAACAGCTCGGCATAAGCCCAGCTCATACATGCGCGGGAAGCGCGCGCACACACACATACAAACACGCATTGCGACGACTATCGAGGCGGCAGGAGCCGCGCGCGAAGCATAGAAGTAGAATAGGAGAAAGAGAGGGGGGGGGAAGGAAAGCAGCGTGACAATAGCCGTAGTGATCTTGAAATTCAGTCTAGATGAAAGGGATGCTGCGAATAATCATTTGTGCAGATATGATCTTATTTTTAAAAATATTTGTTTGTGAATGAGAAATGATGACTTGCTCTATGTATTCATGCATATCACGAGACGTAATCTGCAGATTTCGTCCCTGTATATATATATATATATATATATATATATATATATATACACACACACATACATATACATACTGGGGGCGTTCCCCCCTGCTCGCTCCGCTCGCCAACCCCCCAATTTTAAGTTAAAAGTCAAGTCTTGAGTATAGTTTTGATAAATTATTTTGTGTTATAAAATGTAATAATATTGTATTGCAATACTATAGTATATACAATAATAATAATACTATATTGCAATATAAATATTGGAAATTTTAATTTAAATTATATTAATTTATTTAATATTGATAAATAATATTACAATAAAATGAATTTAAAGATCCCTGCGGAAATACTCAGGATCGTCGCGTCGGAACGGCCAGAACTGCTCTTGGAGATGTACAACCAGTGCAGCTTTTAGCCGTGATGCTCGTTGGATACGTAGACGACGTGGCCGCGGTTATAACAACACGGAATGTAGCAATTGCGCAAGCGAAGTTAAACGCGATCATGAGCAAAGTGCTATGGTGGATGGCGAACCACGGATTGACTTTGGCGCTTGATAAGACTGAAATTGTCCTATTGACGGGAAAGCGGATACCGACCATTATACCTATAAAGGTAGAGGGCGAGACTATAACGACGAAACCATCAGCCAAGTATCTAGGAATAACTCTAGACACAAAGCTGAACTACGGGGAACACCTAGATTGCGTCTATAAAAAAGCAACGACTAGGATAGCGCAACTTCGTAACTTAATGTCCGTGGGCCTAGGCCAACAGTCAGGCGATTACTAATGGAAACCACTAACTCTATCCTGTTATATGGAGCAGAGGTGTGGGCCGACGCTATGACTATGAATAAGTATCGGAAAAAGATTATGGCGGTATAGCGATGGGGGCCCTTAGAATAGCATGCTCCTACCGGACGGTTGAGGTCGAGGCATCGATGGTAATCGCGGGGGTAATCCCTGTGGATCTTCTTGCGATTGAACGCAAGCGGATCTACGAGGCTCGCTTAGCGTCGAGTAGCATTTCGATCGCCGTGGAAGAAAGAGAAATAACAATACGCAATTGGCAGACTAGGTGGACCGATTGTCCAAAAGCTAGATGGACTAGAATCCTTATAAAAGATGTAGGTCCGTGGGTGAACAGGAAATGGGGGGAGGTCAACTTTTACCTTACTTAAACATATTAGATTTCACCTGTTTCTAATATCCAAACCCACATATAAAAAGTATCAAATAAATGCTGTATTAAATAAATTGATATTTTATCAAGTATTTATCAGTAATATAATAATTAAATAAATATGCGTGTTATAAACATAGGAGAAATAGACTGCATATACGTTCCTTGAATGAAAAATTTACAAAAAGTTTAATTTTTTTCATCTTTTCTTAAGCTGAAAACTGGTCTAAACAATTATTATCTGGAAGCTAAACCCAAGTATGTAAATCAACATCAGTCAATAATGCATGCATAGTCATCCGTTATCTCTAGTAGAAAATGTTAAATAAATAAAAATTATTATTTTTATTTTTTTTTTTTGTACAAAGAGAATTAAATGAAATATTTTATGTTATATTTTCTGAAAATTTATCGTAAATATTATCTAAATATTTTTCATCAAAATTCAATCACAATATTTTTTTTCATAACAAATTATTATTTTTTAAGACATTTGAAAATTTTTTAATTACAGAAAATTAGAATCACTAAAAATATTTCTTTATAACTTATTTTTTTGACAACTTTCAATATACACAATACACAAACAGAAACCAATACTGTTATAATATGTAAATTTATACAGTCATAATACTTAAAACGGTACTCGTCGCGCCATCTACTGATTGTCAACGATTTGGTGCAACGAGACAAGCTCTATTGAACGCGAGCATAGTGCGCATGACTCTCGTATATACTCTAAGCGCATACTATACTATATACTCAGCTTCGTGGAGTCAGACTATGCGACACTGTACTATACTCCCTCTTGCCTGTAAGAATCTGAGTAGAGCGGATGTACTGCCAACTAGGCTCTCAAGCCTTTCAATATATTATTATTTAAACCTCAAAGTTATTATTATTTAATCCACGCATCCTTTCCAACATGGTAGCAGAGCGTGGTTTGTATCATTATTCTATCCCGCACATTGACTCTTGAGTCATGTGAGGGATATTCAAAAATGTATAGGTTAGAAGAAGAGCCACGTGGAAAAGTAGTTAACGGTTATTGTTAACAAATTGAATCGCACAGTGAAAAATTGAGTAGTGAAATTAAAGGAGAAAATTTCTCAGAAAAATTATAAACTTGTGAAGCATGAAAATTCGAAATTTTTGCGTCGAAACGTCAGTCAAAAAAAAAGAAAAATTTCAAATGAAGATTAACCACTTAAGAAAAGGTTAAAGTCAAAAAATATATGCTCAGTGACGAAGATAAAGTTGTCCGGTACCAAATAATAAGAAGATTTTTGAAAATTATTAAAGATTAAAGTGAGATGTCAATAGATTAAAGTCGGCAAGTGAAAAACGTGGTAACGTGCTAATACAGAGTACGTGGAAATTTCGAGGTTAAGCACATGTTCTCGTGGCTTAAACTAAAAGTAATTCAAAATCACGAATTAGAGAATAAAGAAATTGTTTGAAAGGAAAATATAAGAAATCCGATTAGAAAATTATTTTTAAAAGAATTGAAGAAAATTATTATACTCAAAACTCAAGTGTATAAGAATATAAGCATCGAAGAAATCAAAATGGCGAAGCAAGCTAAAGTTGAAGATATCATGATGCCTGTTTTTGATGGTGCAAATTACTCCAGTTGGAAAATAAGATTAATGATTTTATTAGAATATAAAGAGTATAACGAACCTGCAACTAGTAAAATAACTGCTGCATACAACGATAAAGAAGCAGATTGGAAGAAAATGGATTTAAAAGTAAGAACCATCATAATAAGCACTGTATCCGATAAACAATTAGAATATATTGGTGAATGTAAATCAGCATTTGAGATGATGGAAAAATTCGATAAAATGTATTCGACGCAATCCACGTCGCTACAAATAATCTGCAGAGGAAAGCTGGAAGAAGTAAAATTGAAGAATTTTGATCAAGTAGATGATTTTTTCGCAGAATTCGAGAAAACCGTGAACGAGTTCAAGGCGGCTGGTGGAAAACTAGAGGAAACAGAGAAGATGAGGTATTTAATACGAGCACTACCACTAAGCTACAGCTACATGCTACATAGAAGATTTCATTGATGTCATTCCAGAAGATCAAAGGACAGTAGACAGTATGTCAAATCAAAAATTAAAGAGAAAAATTATACAAAAAACGATTCTGATAAAAATGTAAGTACTTTTACAGCCAAGTTTGAAGGCAAATGTTACAACTGTGGAAAAGTTGGACACTACAAAAATGCATGCACGAGACCACCACAGCAGAGCAACCGAGGACGAGGTGCTCAATCCAGTCAAGGTCATCCCAGAGGTGACTCTTTAAGCGAGCAACAGGGCAACTATTTATCTGAATCATGGACAACACAGGTATGCCACGACTCGAACAATTCTTATACCTTGGGAAAAGTATAAGAATAATAAAACAAGTGAAGTAAATCATGTAACAAGTTTTAGTGAAAATTATAGCCAAATAGATTGGTTGTTAGATAGTGGTTGTTAGATAATGGTAGCGAAATAGATTGGTTATTAGATAGTGGGTGTAGATTTGAAAAATCCTATTGATGTAAAATTACCAGACGGTAAAATGTTAAGCAACCAAAATAGGTACTGTTAAAACTTATTTTAAATATTATTATAATCAAAAATATGTTGATATAAAAAACTTCTATTACGTTGAAGGCATTAAACAAAATTTGATGAGTCTTGCAAAAATAACTGAAAATTATACAGTATTAGCAAATAAAGATATTGCAAAAATTTTTAATAAATCTAGAGAGTTAATAGCTGTAGCAAACAAAAAGGAAAATTTGTTTTATATGAAAAGTTTTGTGTTAGAAAAGAAAAATAAATCAATGTATGTAGATTCAATAAAACTAACTGACAAAGAAAAATGGCATAGGGTATTAGACCATGTAAATTTTCATTATTTAAATAAATTGGTAACTAATAGATTAGTTGAAGGACTGCCAGAAAAAATCGAAAATGTCGAAATGAAATGCGCAAATTGTATAGAAAGCAAAATGGCGAATGTACCATTTGAAAATAGCAGATCAAAAACAACTGAAATTTTAGAATTGATTCATACTGATTTGAATGGTCCACATAATACTACTGGTTATGGTGGGAAAAAAATATTTTTTAACATTTGTTGATGATTACAGTAAATGCACTAGAATCTTCTGTATTAAAAATAAATCAGAGACTGCAAGTTGTTTGAAAGAATTTGTTAATCTAGTAGAAAATAAATTCAATAAAAGGGTTAAAAAATTACGTTGCAATAATGGTAAAGAATATTTGAATCACGAAATCTAAGATTTTGTAAAGTCTAAAGGAATTGAATTATTGCCATGCCCACCCTACGTCCATGAACTAAATGGAGTAGCGGAATGATATAACAGATCTGCAATGGATATGGGCAGATGTTTAATGCGTGAAGCCAAAATATATAGACGTTACTGGCCTGAAATCATAAAAACGGTCGCGTATTTAGTACAATTGCAAATACACCGGAAAATAAAACTCCTTACGAAATATTTTTTGGTATCAAACCTAATGTAGAAAATTTGAAAATTTATGGTATTAGAGTCTTCGTAAGAATTCCAGAAGCGTTGCGAAAAAGCAAATGGGATAATAAAGCCCAATTAGGTGTACTAGTAGGCTATGTAGAAAATGGCTATAAAGTTCTAGTTAATGGTAGAGTCATTCATGCTAGACATGTACAAGTAGTTGAGGAAAATACTAAAGTTATTTGTTTAGAAAAACTTGATGATGAAAAAGATAGAGATTTGGAAAATAGCGAATCTGAAAAAGTAGAAAATGAAATACTGGAATAAGAATCCAAAATTGATGAATATGATGTAAATTCAAATCAAACAAAATCTCTTATCTCTACTCAGTACTCAGTTTCTCTACTCACTTAAATATGTATGACTATCTCCTTCCAATTGATCTTATATTTCGTCGTTAATTTTTAAAACATCAATATAAGTCGGTGCTAATATTACTTTTTGATATAATGTTTTGTCATTGGGATCAATCTTATTTCTGAAAATCACATATATTTAATTCAAAATCACATAAGTTTAATTCAAACCAAGCTGTTAATGTAGTATTCACATTACGATCAATTAATTCTGTTTCAGATCCTTGTTTAAAATATACAAATTGTTTATTTTCTAAATGAACCGCTAATCGATAAATTATGTGGGATTGATCCTATCATTTAATAATCTATACATTGCTTCGGGCGGACATACATATCGCATAGCTAAATATTGTTCTATTTCATCGTAATTTAAAACATTAGTGATCTCATTTAAATCATTAGATGTAATATCAAACTCATTATTTAAATCATTCTCTTTTCTAAAACCTACTAGAGCGGAATAGGGACCTTTACATAAATATTTAAACAAATATTAATTGATTTTACAGTGCTGCATATCTCGTCATTGATATGACAATTAAATGTTAGCAATAAATAAGGATTATATGGGACTACAAATTGATTATTAGCAAATTACGATTCGATGCGTACTTTATTATTCGTCCATCATTACGTCGACAATATATTGGGTATCCATTTTCTACATTGTAATTAGTAGATGAAGCAAACGGTTTAGGAAACTTTTTAGTACATATAAATTTTGATTTATCCATACATGATAAATTTTTATTCTGAATTTCAAATGGTCCATGTATCATATGTTGTTTAAAAAGACCATACAGAATATGATAATTACTTTGATTTGGTACATCAATTACATTGATTTAAGCAATAATTTTACCAAAAATTTTGTTTTGTAATTTATTTTAGAATCTATATACAGCTACTTTAAGATGAAAAACTCGAGCTACTAAATTAAGTCTATCTAATGTATTTTCATTCTCATTTAAATTTTGTACTATGTCAATCCATTTAGGACACAAGTCATAGTAACAAATAAAACAGGTTTTCCAAATGTTTGGACAACTGTCATTGCGTCTATATAATTTTGTTGCAAAGAACGCGGACTTCCGATAAATGTTACATAATCCATTAATTCACGATACGTTTTAGTTCTTAATTTCGCTTGCTGATTTCTAATATAAAATAATCTCGTTCCTTCAACTTTACACCATGAATCAACTATAAATTGTTGAGTTAATTTACCTAAATTTAAACAAGGATTAAATTCATTTCGTACACTTAAATGAAAGGAAGAATATAGCAAAGCTGTAACTTGGGTTTTATTTTTTATTTTACTTTCATAGTAAAATATGTTTACTTATAATTGGAATATTTTAGGTTTTGAATTTTAGAATCAGTACAAAAATCACGATTAAATGGAGGTTCTCCTTCCTTACCTACAAAAACTACTGCAACTTCATTACATGATGGCGGAAGTTCAAAAGTTTTATTATTAGAATAATTTTGCTGTGCAATAAACATTTTAACTTCTCTAGGTAATTCATTGCCATTTCGAGCACGTTTTAATTCTTCTTCCTCAACTTCATGCATCATTTTGTATGCTTCCCTTTTTTTTACGTGGCATTTGGAACTCGAAAGTTCATCGCCTCATCTACGCAAGCCTTCCACGCTGCCCTATCTTGTGTCAACCCCACCCAAGATGCACCTCTCCGATCGACACCCATCCGTCCTATTTCTACTAGATCCGCTTTTACGTTGTCCTCCTATCTACGTCTAGATCTACCTAGGCGTTACCATCGGCCTGCCCTTCATGACACGCGCTGCCGTACGGTCGTCTCCCATTCTCTCTACGTGCCCTGCCCATTCCAATCTGTGCGATTTTATTATTCTGTTAATATTTGGTGACGCGTACAGACTGTGTAACTCATCATTGTGTAGTCTCATCCATTCCCCGGTTTCCTCATATTTCTTCGGCCCGTATATTTTTCGCAAGACTTTATTTTCAAATACCCTAAAACGGTTGTCTGCCTGCTTAATCCTGTATGCTTTCAAACAATGTGTTGGACTACCAAAATAAAATTGTAAAACATTAATCGTATATGGCATATAAATGTCGTAGAAAAGTAAAAATATTAGCTCGCGCCGAGATAGAGCCTTCTTGAAACCGCGGCTAAAATAGAGCCTTCTTAAAGCCGCCGCCGAGATAGGATTACTCTATTTATTTATAACTATGTATATATAACTATTTATTTATAACGATGTAGATCTTGCACTGAGATACTGAGTAAAATCCTTTTGTAAAACGGACAAATCATTACGCAATTTATTATTATACGTAAATATATTTTGGAGTCCAAAATTCTACAATACACAATTATTTGAAATCTTCAGGGCGCTTGGCGACATGTTTATACTGATATGCCCCCTGAAGTTAGCCGACGAGAGCCGATAAGAATAATCGTGACCCTACCACTGCGCGCTCTTCCCGCTTTCTTGCTGCTTGCTGCTGTTGCCGCTAGCTGGCTCGTAGCGCTGCTGTAGTACTGCTGCTTTGAGCTCAGCTGCTAGCTGTGGCGCGTATATGCGCGAATATGCTACGTTCGTCTGGGGATTCGCGCAAGACTTAGAACGAAATTTCTTGGAAGCCGAGCTTGTACGAAAAATGTCCAATCATTTCGACTGGGATATTCGGTTTACCGTAAAATCACAAAATATTACTACTCAAGATACATTTTTCGAATTACCTGCATTTAAAGACAACGGTCGCAGTCAAAGACAATCCATATTTGAAAAAAATCAAATCCTGATGATTCAAACGCAGAAGCCTCTGGCAATTATCAATCACGGAAACCGCCAAATCAACAAGCAAATTTTCAAAATAAAAATTGTCAAAAGAAACCTTCACAAACACAAATGTTGAATGCGATCGAGGCGAAAGCGAGTAACACAACAAAAGCCCTTGCTAAAAAGACGGGTACAAAACCCAAAACAATAAGTTCTAAACCTACTACGATTAACTTTTCATTAGACGATTCTTTAAATAATTGTTTAAAAGACACTTGGGGTTTGTCAAAAAACCAATAAAAGTTGTTTTTGTGCCTCGGACAATAATATAAATAAAATTTACAATCCTCGAGAGGATTTATTATATGAGTCGGACGATAACACTACAAACGATGAAATCTGTGCTGCCCGGAAATTACAATTAAAATCAACAATATTCCAGTAAAAGCCTTATTTGACACCGACAGTCAAGTTAATGTATTTCTGAACACTTTTACAATTCTAACCAAGAAAAATTTAAAAATGTTGTGACTGCCTATCGTAGGTACTATAATCAGAGGTGCGACGGGATTAAAATCGACTCGGTTAAATAAACAATTGATGACCCTACAGAAATTGGTACTTATACAAAAGACTTGATTTTCTTGATTATTCCAAAATTAATACGAGATTGTATTATCGGAATCGATGCAATCAAAGAGCTCGGTTTTCTTATAGATACAAAATACGGTGAAATAACAATTCGTATAGAGAAAACAATTGAAAAAATATCTTATAAAAATCAGAATTTATTAGAATTGAAAATGGACCATCGTTATATAGAAATTATCGAGGAAGATACAACTAATGATGTTGATCTTCACTCACCACTCCAGCCAGTGCTAAATAAAGCCCGATGACAAAAATATTTAAATGAATTAACGAGTTCATATAATAACCGTAATTCATTAGTCGATCCTTACAATATTTCCGATGAGGATATCCACGACAAATTAAAATTCTGTATAACGAAAAGTCCAGAAACGATCAATGACCTCAGAAATTTATTGCAAAAATATCGAAAAGTATTCTATAAGAAACCGGGCAGATTAGCATCATGCGAATACAAAATCAAAGTAAAAAATCCTGAACCATCCCTCCATATCCTGTAAAAACTAATATGAAAAGTAAACTCAGAGGAGAAATTGGGAGAATGTTGGATTGGAAAATCATACGACGATCAAGTAGTAATTATATAAGTCCGATTGTACCAGTATTTAAAAAATACGGGTCAATTTGTTTATGTCTAGACGCACGTAAGGTAAACAAGATGTTTGAGGATAATCTAGAATCACCTCAAAATATCGAGGAACACCAATGTTTCGGGGTGGAAGTCATGTCGAGTCTCGATTTAACATCAAGCTTCTGGCAAATATCTCTTTGTGAAGAAAGTAAAAGATACACTGCATTTATGTTCGAAGGAAGATTATATGAATTCGAAGTAGTTCCTTTCGGTATGAAGATAAGCAGCGCTGAACGAAATTTAATATGGAATCACCAAGATTTTTAGTTATGCGTTTTCGTTGTTTCATGGCGTTCGACGGCTGCTGGCCGCAGTTGCTGTAGGTATCCTCGAAGCTGACTGATGAAAAACGCTGGATCTTTCTGCTGGCGTTCGCTAGGAGTGAGGAACTCTCCAGGTAGCCGCAGTGGTTCGCCATATACCAGCTCCGCCGAGGTAGCTTCAAGGTCATCCTTCCACGATGCTCGTATGCCTAGGAGAACGGTGGGCAGGATCAGGGTCCACGTGATTGCCAGGTAGATAGCGAGTAGTTCGCGGTCGAAAGCGCTGTAACGGGCTTGCGTGGGGCTCAGTTTCTTTGAAAAAAAACTTAATGGCTCCCACTGGTTGTCTACTTGCTGTTGCAGGGCTGCGCCGACCGCAGTGTCTGAGGTGTTGCAAACCAGGGCGAGGTGTGCGCCTTCTTGTGGATGGGGGAGGAGCGTGGCTTGCTCGAGGTCGGCCTTGGTCTTCTCAAAGGCCGCCGTTACTGCATCCGTCCAGCTGACCGGTTGGTTGCCTTTGATGTTGCCCTTTATAGTTCGTTCATTGGCGCCTGCGTCCTCGCTGCGTCCGGGAGCAGGTCGCGGTAGAAGTTGACCGCTCTGAGAAAACGCCGAAGTTGCTTTGCTGTTTGCGGTCGTGCGTAATTCCTGATGGCTTCGGTTTTCCGTGTCGTTGGACGTATGCCGTTGCTCGTGACAGTGTAGCTAAGAAATTCAACCTCCTGCAGGCCGAACACTCACTTTGCAGCATTTATTATGATGCCGTATTGCTGCAGGCGCTCGAACAGCTGCTTGAGGTGGCCTTGATGTTGTTCCTCGTCGTCCGACGCCACAAGAATGTCGTCGATGTACGCGTAACAGAAGTCCAGGCCACGGAGCATATCGTCGACAAAACGCTGGAACGTCTGCGCCGCATTGCGTAGCCCAAAACTCATGAACGGGAACTCGAACAGGCCAAATAGCGTCGTGACGGTTTGGTATTGTACGAGCGTTGAGTCCCCAGTAGTTGCCGCAGGGTCGCTCGTCGTCCTCGCCTTGCGATGCCATGTGTAGCAGCGTGGCCCAGCTGCCTTTGCCTCGTCTCGCAGTGCCTAGTTGCACCATGAGGTCGAACTTACACCGTGCTCGGCGGAGGCAGTCTGGGGCGAGTCTGCGAGGCTTGCACGCAAAAAAAGAAAAACAAAATTCCTGGGAGTGGGGGGACTATGTAACATCCCATACAAGCTCCGCAAAAAATGTATAAATATTAAATACTAAATTATATGAAACAACATTTTAGATTATATAAGAGCATCTTATGCTCCCCCACTCCAAATACGAAGCTACGCGCCACAGTTAACAGCTGAGCTTAAAGCAGCAGTACAACAGCAGCTCCACGAGCCAGCCAGCAGCAACAGCAGCCAGCAGCAAGAAAGCAGGGAGAGCGCGCAACACGCGCTTATATCTATATAGACCGAGTAGCGAGTGCAGCGGCGCAATTATAATGAGAGTAGGAGTAGAGAGCGAGCAGCGGCGCGGCGTGCGCATTATATTATAAGTGTGTAAATGATTTTTGTATATAGGTGTGAATGAGTGTGTGCAAGTATGAATGTGAGAGTTTTCCGGCGGCTGGATCCCCACTCTCTCCGTGGCCTATAAAAGGATCCGCACAACCCGTACTAGCTCACTAGCCGAAGCGCAACTTAAGCGCCAGCGCGACTAAAGCGCCTAGTCCCAGCTCTTGAGCAAATTACGCCTTGAGCAGGTAAAAGACTTAGAATATTTTCGAATATTTCTCGAATTTATAAAATTTCTGAATCTCAAACATTTATAAATTTGTCGAGTCAAAACTGATAAAGCAACTAACGCGTATTAGTCGAGAACTTAGAATTATTTCAAATCGTTTATATACTTAAAACATCGTGAGCCAAAGCCAATTACGCAAAAGTTAAGCGTATTATCTTACAAATATATTGTATAATCAAAGCGAACATACAAAAATTTCTGTTATAAAGAAAGTTTTTCCGGCGGCTCAATTCCCGCTCTCTCCGTGACCTTAAAACGGTCACGACTCTTCTTGGTCTTGTGCGCGTAGAAGATTTTAATTTTTGAGAAGAGCAATAATCATTTACTGTGTGCGTGCTGGTTGTATGTTTTGTGTGCGTGATTGTATGTTATTCTGTGTTAATGATTTCTTTAGGATTTTTGGTTTGAATGGTTGTTTTTTTTTGTGTAGATGGCTTAATTTTAGAAGCGAATTGATGACTGTTACTCTTTCCTTGGCGTGAGTTTTTAGTAGATGAGCCGCATAACGGAGCAGATGTCAAGCTCCGATTATTAGGTGCTGCTCGATCCAGTAACTCCATCCGGTTTTGCATTTTCGCCAGCGCAATGCACGATGGAAGAGCTCTGGTATCTCGATTTTTTACCATCTACTAAGAAATAATAGCAATTAATTTTCATACATTTGATAATAGTACGCGATGATTGAAATTTTAAATAAATGAAAAATGCACTACGCGCCATATACATTAATATTGATTATAATAACATAAAGATTTTATAATACGCAAAATTGGAATGCTATAGGGGGTCCGAAATTCAATGAATATTATATAACGAGTACGTAAAAAAGGTGATTGTCGTGCAAGACTAGTTTATCAGCCGATCGAAGTAAATGAGTCAATTAATTTAAACTATTTGAAAATGCGAAGACAACATTTTGACAACGACGAAAACTGCTGACTGACAATCGTCTGATCCTGACCAATATGGCATTCTAAAGCAATTATCCTGTACTTCATTCAATCTAATTATAACACTGTAGTTATTTTCAAAATCACTTTTATATCATTAATACTAACAA
>QLYP01000996.1:6664-31669 GCA_016647725.1 Nasonia giraulti | reverse complement strand
TAAAAATGAATATCCAAGATTATACAATATAGTAGAAAATAATATGAAGTAGAAAATATATATATATATATAGGTCGTTCATGGTCAAATCATAGATCAAAAATTTGTTGCTTCTTCAACCTACGGTAAATATGTTCCAGAAACAGTTTCCAGTGCACCTGAATTTTTTCAGATTTTTAAATTACTTTTTACCAAAATGGTAGGGAGCCAAAGATGTCAATTTTGGCAATAATTGGTTTTTCAGCACTAATTAATTAATTCATAGCTCTTCAGGGAAGCATTTTTCACTATAAACATAAATATACTTTTTTTGTAAAATTTTCTGAATTTTTCAATAAAAGTACCCTTAAAGTCATATATGTATAATTATTTATACAACGTAAGGGTGTAAAGATGTGCATGTGTAATAAATAAATAAATAAATGCATACACACACACACGTGTGTCTATATGCACCCATATATATACATATTTATGATAATTATAATAACAAAAAATAACATGATGATAATGTTTGTAACTGTATTTTTAATAATAATTGTTTATAACTATAATTATCAAATTGATTTGATATTTTCACTAAGTATTTATTTTTCTTAGAGTATAATTCCTAGTTTTTATTTTTTGCGCACAGTAGATGTCAAAAGTACAAAATTTTTTTTTTATAAATTAGTCCTCGTAGTTTAATTTTGTCTGATGAAAACTCATTTCAAATTTATTCTGATTAAAAAAAAATTATTGTGCGCATTACATTATGTAATAAAAATATTGTATAATGTAATATAAAACTTATTATTTGATTTATCAAAACTTGACAATATTATGGAAAAATTTCTTCAACAATGTTAAGCGTAGATTATCTACTCTCCCAAAAAATAAAAGAAATTATAGTGTTTTCGAAAATAAATATGCTGAATGGCTTAAACAAGATGTCGAATTTAATTTAGTGCAAATTAAGAAAAATCCTACTAAAGTAGGTAAGATATATTCATCAGTATTTTATGATTATTTAAAAAACTGACATTTTTATGGTTAACTTGATTTTTGTTTTTATTAATTTATCTAAAAGCTATTCATAAAACTAGTATTAATATCGATAGACGATTTAGTAATAATTAGAGATTTTAAAATCGATTAAAATAAGTGAAAAAAATTACAATTCAACTGCACTAAAATAATTACGACATAAACATCGATAAATATATATTAAATTTAATACTTATTTTTCGTATTAAAACCGATTGTAATTAAAAACGTTTTGAATCGATAGGAATTTAATCGACGAAATTTGGCTGGTCGATTGAATGGATTTAAATCGATTAATTTCGATTAAATTGTAGTCGATTTCAATCAAATTCATTCGCATAATTTTAGCAGAGTAGTCGATGTCGAGCATCTGAACAGTTTAAAGCATGAATTTTAAGGAACAGCCTATCAAGCTCCCGGTACCGAACTTTGATTCCATCGTTGAGCGAGTTAAAAAAGTTAAACGGCATGGTGATCTATTGCCTGATAGCATAAGGGCGGTGTTTTGCGGGCCGTCAAATTTTGGTAAAACTAACAGGTTGCTTGCGCTTATAACTAATCCCAACGGTGTTAGATTTAAAAATGTTTACATATACTCCAAGTCGCTTAATCAACCAAAGTATACATTTTTAAAACAATTGTTGGAGCCTCTCAAGGATAAAAAGTATTTTCCTTTCACGGAAGACGAAGAAGTTATAGCACCAGATAGCGTACTTCCTAATTCAATAATGATATTCGACGATATAGCTTATGAAAAGCAGAATAACGTCAGAGCATTCTTTTGTATGGGTAGGCATACAAAGGTTGACTGCTTCTATCTTTGCCAGTCATACGCGTAAGTTCCTAAACACCTTGTGAGAGATAACGTCAATTTGTTGTTTGAAAGGGATTCGATAAGGTTGCTATAAATATAGCTCATGATTAGTATCACATACTTATTTTGACATCGAATGCGAAAGTGCTAACATGTCTGATTTTCATCAAGATAAAAACGTACTTCATCAGTTGGTGAAAGCACGAAACGCTGTCAAGGGTAAATACAACTTACTGAAATTTGGAAAAGACAATTTCGAAATACTGTTAAAGAAACTTTTAGACCAATCGTCGATCCACTTCAAAAGCTAGTTGTATCGGAAAGTAAGAAATCGGTCACTGTTGTAACACCAGAGGACAACTCACATAAAAATTTTCACAAACGAAAAGTAAAAAAGATTAAGCCTGAGAAACGCAGTGATGACGATGATGAGACTTACAAATTTGACGAGGATAATGAATCTTCTTTCGCGAATTCTACTATGCAAGATGACGGAGCTGAGACAACTTATGATACAGCTGATAATGAGAATGAAACATCCATTAGTAAACCCAGTTTACCTTTACTTAATCAGGCAAATTTGGACAAAATATATGGATTACGCAAGTAGAATGAAAAATACATGCTCGGAAACTCAATAGTGAAGTTTAAAAATAAGAAGATAATAGTCAACAATGTCGAGTATCCGACAACTGCTGGGTTGATGGACTTGATCGCTTACAGAAATCCTGACAAAAAATTGTCAGTTCTGATGGTATGAAAAATTATCGCAGCATTTTAGAAGCAACGAGTGTTCACAAGAAGAAGCTAGACCCAAGAGCAGATATTCGATCGTCAAATAGCAAAAAATATACGGACTTCATCGCCCCTATTTTCTTCGGAAAGAGAGAAAAGGAAGGTGGAGCACTGCCTCGATACAAAATTGCTAAAATGAACACGCGTATGGATTACATATATTGGGATGACCCAAATGAACTGGTCGACCGTCTACGTTTGCTTATTGCTGAACAATCGGCTGGTAATCCCAGTCACGTAAACAAGATTCACTCGATCATAGAAGAGCTCCGCGAAGGTAATTATATACGCTGAGCATTGTCCGTAAACGGCATTATCAAAATGAGAGTCGACGTGTTCGGACGTAATTTGAAAAAGAACGAAGGGGGTCGTGGCCCTCCTGGTTTAGGTTTTAAAATTACAAAAGATGGACAGTATGACTTGGATAACAAGAGACTATGCAATGTAGCAGCGCCTCATAATCTCAATGAATCTGTCAACTTCGGTACGCTCCATACTATACACCAAATGGAACATAAAAAGGTGCGAGACGCCACGGATAAATTAAGAGAGGAATTGAAGGATTTGGATTCTCTAATTGAAGCACACAGAGATGAAATGGATCAGCAAGTTTTAGATCTACAAGCAGATGTAAAAACTATAAAATACGCTCTGAAAGAGATAGCCGAAGCTAATGCTATATCTGCCTTCAAAGCGATAATATTAGAAAAAACTGATGATGGAGCATGAAAAACTTGTAGAAGAACTTCTACAACGTAATAGATATATTTTCAAAGTATGCTTGGGCAGTCCCGTGAAGAAAAAACTTGAAAAGGAGTTGCTACTGCGATGCAGTCAGTGCTGAGTCAAGGTCGAGTACCGAAAAACTTACACAGACAGAGGCAAAGAATTTTACAATTCTGATTTTAAAAATCTCATGCAAAAATATAAGATCAACTTGTACTCGACGTATAGCAAAATGAAAGCTTCCATTTGCGAACGATTCAACCGCACTCTGAAATCCGCAATGTGGAAAAAATTCAGCTTACGCGGCAACTACAAATTGTTGGACATTTACCTGGATTATTAGCAACTTATAATGGAAGCAAACATCGAACTATTGCTATGAAGCCTAAAGATGTATCGCGTACTAACGAAGCCAATGTATTGAAACGTTTCGCTGACAAAGTTAAACCTGCGAAGAAGTCAAAGTTCGAAGTCGGTGACAAAGTACGAGTGAGCAACGCGAAACAAGTATTTGAAAAGGGATATACTCCAAACTGATCAACTGAGATTTTCACGATCACCAAAGTAGCTGCCGCTAAACCAACGACGTATCATCTAAAGGACTATCAAGATCAGCCAATCTCTGGATGCTTCTATGACCAAGAAATGTTAAAAGCTAAATATCTGGATGTATAACTAATGGAAAAGGTCTTGAAAAGAAAAGGAAATATAATATTTGTAAAATGGCTCGGTTTTGACAGCACTCATAATAGCTGGATCAATAAAACTGATAACGTATGATTATTATATATATATATATATATATATATATATATATATGTGCGTGTGTGTGTATTATTAATTAATGTGGATTTTTTAATAAAAAAGAATGAATTTTAATTGAACAAAAAATAATTATTTATCAATATTTACATCTGCCGCGCGCTTAAATACTTACTTATTATTAACTTATTATATACAAGCTTCAACATACATACACACGCACACACACGCACGCACACACACGCGCACACTTTGTTTTACAGATTGTCATTATTAAAACTATAACTGACTCGTAGCTAACGACAAAGTCTTATATACTAACTTATAACTACTTGAAATGCGCGGACACACACACTTAGCACTATGACTGTAGATTTCAGTTCATAATAGTTCCAAACTAGTTTAAGCTTGCTTAAACTAGTTCATGCAAGCTCAAGACTAGTTCAAACACTTTTTAGGCACGACCGCGACACGGAAGTGCCTTACAGTTTCGTGTGCGAAAAATGTGTGAGATGCGATATCTCATGCAATTTTCGACCGATCGGGCTGAAATTTTAGGAGGTCTCCTTTTTGCAAAAGCTAAAAAACTATTTTTGTTTTATCCGGATCCTCTACGTCGTTTTGAAATGCGTGCACAATTTGTTCGATTTTTAAACGTTTTTTTAATAAAAATTTTCCGTGGTGCGATTATCTCTTAGAGACTTTAGTCAATCGGGCTCAAAATTTTGTTGGGAACTCGTCTCATAATAGTATGCTGACGGTCCTATTTTGGGCCTGATTCCTAACATATACAAAATGCGTCCACCTTCAAAAATCGCTAAAAACGGGTTTTGGGCTGTAACTTTAAATCCAAGCATTCTACAAAAAAAAGTTAAATGGAAAGTTGTAGATCTTTGAAAAATACAACTTTTTTCTCTTGACATAAAATCATGAAAATACTTATAACTCCAGTTAACAGCCCAAAATTGGTTTTTTACAGCTAAAAACAAATTATTTGCCATAAAACATTACGGATTTACATTTACATTAAAATATTAAATATAAACGTTGTAGACATTTGTAAAATACAACTTTTTACCGTGGAAAACATTTTTTTAACACTTTTTGACATTCACAACCCTAAAAGCGATTTTTTGATACATAAATTTAATAATAACTTCGATGCAACATGTCCCATCCAACCCAATTATTTTCAGCAATTTTCCTATATTATTAAAAGCTGAAAGTTATATTTTGGCCTTTATCTCATACATATATACAAAATTAAACCACTTTTTAAATTAAATTATAAAATATGCATAATTTAGGACGTAATCGCCGAATACAATCCGTGTAACTTGGCATCATATAACGACGTACGCTATATTAATTAAATCTTTTAAGCTGAATCAGTACAATTCACTTTCAAAATTCAAGTGTATATACTGAAATAGAAAAACCTAAACTCAATAAAGGAAATTGCTGAGATTGAAGAAAAGCTCTAAGTAGCTTACGACATCCCTTTAACCTATGCTAAATACCTAAACAATCAATTTTCTAATATTCTAATTGAAATCCTACAAACGAAATATCATCTTTTTGTTTACTTCCTCTTGAAAACTGCGATACAAAAGTTTTGTATTATTTATCTGAAATTGCAATAAAATAAAATTAATATAAGATATATTTTAAGAATATCTACAAACAAAAATAAATAATTGATACAAATGCAAATAAGTTACTAACTTTCCAGTAGTTTTGATGATAGTGTTGATGACCGCCAGAAGAATACCAATCAAAACTTTGACAACAATATTGAACAAAAAACAGGATAATACTGTATAAGCACCGACAGGCATTACGAACGCGAAGCACGAACCGTAAGGCCGCGCGTGGCGCGCTAGTTAACACTTTGCCAACGAATTCAACGACGAAGCCTCAACTCTGCGACGATCTTGGGCTCGTACTTCGTCTTAACCTCCTTCAAGACCGTTACCATGTACGTGATGATTGATCCTTCTCCAGCTTGGTCAACTTCTTTGTAGGGAGAAATCCTCCTTTAGCGATACGGTTCAGATTTTCCATATCCATCTGTAACAAGCAAAAGTTAACAATTTTTTTTAATAATCATTCTAGAATTTACAAGTATATATATGTATGCCTCATCCCCTGTTTCCACTGCCCGTAGGCATTAAGTCTATGGGCGGCCTTGGTTGTCTTCCCTATATAAGTTATTACAATATTAAACCGAATGTAGGAAATAAAAGCTATACTAACGCGAATACTAGTGATCTTATCGACCAGCTGAGACATATCAATTAGGTGAGGCGTTGCTTTATCCAATTTCTTACATCGATTCATTTGAACATAGTTTTGCTCGTGATAATTGTTTTATAAAGAAGAAAGAGAGAAAGCAGACTTTTTCCGCGCGCATAATTCACAACCACTATTATACGTTTATAACGTTCAAAAATGCAAGCTTAATATATACGTGACGCTTTTCTTTATATGGGCAAGTGCATTCTTGAGAAAAATGGATGCGAATTTTATGCTTTTAAATCTACTAAATCACCAATAATCGAGCGCCTAAGGTGTCCCTTCGCTCAAGCAACCATCAAAGCGCCTGCTTTAATGTTCGGTGCTGCGAAATGCGCGGAAATTTACGATTCTTCCGTCACGTAATTTTTAGAGCAAGAGAAATAATAATAACGGAGCATCCGAGCTCCGGTAGAGTCCCTCTACCCGTTGCCAGCCAGAAAATGTCATTACCGCATCCGATCCTCCAAAACCTTCGCCGAGAAACAAAAAATTCATTTTTCCTCGCGCGGCTGCTCGGAGATACAATACTCACTTCACAGTTTGTTCCAAATTTTCTAATCTTGTTCCATATTCACTGAAATTGAACGAAATTTTGTTAGTACATTTCTCCAATAACTGTAGTATTAGATTCATAAGTAAAACTTGAACAAATTTTACCTCATTCATTTTTCGGTGGCTTCCAAGATATTTTCAGTATTTCTATAAATGAATTACAAATTTTAGTATTATTGTGAAAAATAAACGAATAATGTTATATAATAAAAGCTTGCTTGCGTACTTAAAAGATTCATCCAAATTATTCAACTTTTGAAGAATCAAGCTGAAGATTTGAAAGAGAGGCACGCATTATAGGCATATTTTTATACATTACATTTCACAGGAAATAAATGTACTCGATTTTTGACGATGAAGGCCTTGGTAGATTAAACGGCGGTGCTGAAGAGTTGCTGGTTTCATATGACGTAGCTATCAAAAATATAAAAAATATCACGAATATCATTATTAATGGATTATTTTTTATTGTACATAACTAATTTACCTGGGTTATTAGAACGAGAAGATGGACGTAATTGTTGCTCTGCATTCATGCTGCCTTCGCCTGCTTCATTTCGCCGTGGAGCTTCTCCGTGGGGCTTTGTAAATTTGGGTCGAGACTTATTGAACGTCGATGTGGTGTTGGAAATTGACGTGGATCACGCTTGGGCGTACTCGAACCAAGAGGTGGTGCCTGTAAACCTTTCAAAGGTGTAAGTTTATCTACTTGCGCTGATGGCAATTGCATGCGTGATTGTGAGTTTACGCGTTGAGTTTTAAAGAATGAGGATGCGCGTGATAAATCACGGTGCTCCTGAGGTGGTTTCTCTACAAAGGACGAAAGACTTACAGTTTGTCGCATGGGTGGTTTGCGAGAATTTGCAGAGGATGTGTGTGACGGGATGCGGGGTTCATTCAATAGGCGTTGTCTAGTGTCGTGTGTATGCTGGTTTCGTGATGTGTGCTGATTTGCGTGTTGTTTGTCTTGTGTATGCTGATTGTGTGATGTGTGTTGATGAGCAGGTTGTTTTTGTTGTGTATTCTGATTATGAAATGTGTTTTGATGTGCGTGTTGTTTGTCTTGCTGTCGGTTTCCTGATGTGTGTTGGTGTGATTGCGGCGTTCCCCGATGTTGCTGTTGTTGGCTGATTCTCCTGTGAACGTGGCTCATTGTCTGGTAGGCTATTTTATCCTTCCTTTTCTCAGGTTTCCTGCCTCCTGATAATGATGCCATCTTTTGACGGAGCATCCTTGCTGCATCGTCCGGATGTAGAGCTTCCTGTTATTTGTTAAAATGTTATTTAATTCCTTAAATAACAAAAAAGATTTGTAAGTAGTACCACAAATAAGGCGTTATATGCACGACTGATGCGAAGACAAAATTTCAACAACAATGAAAAGTTCAGAGTGACTATCTGTTGTTGCAAGCTGTGGCCAGTATGGCATTCTAAAACGTTTTGCTTTTACTGTGTCAAAACTAACGAGGGTGATTGTAGAAGATAGCTGCGAACAAAGAAAAACACCAATCTCTGAAGAAGCCACAGGAAGATTATAAAAATCTTCTACTATAACGTAACGTAACGTAACGTAACGTAACAAAAGACTTCACCAACAAGTAGCAACCATCATCTGGAATTTCAATTATGTTTTGAACAACACAGATTGATCCATTTTGAAGAATAATGGTGTTATCTTGCTGAAGAATTGATATTTGAAGTGGCCCTTTAACAACTTTTCTGTACTGATCAAAGTTTCTATTATATAGAGAAGGTCCTTTTGAATGTCTTCCAACGAATTTGAAAGTTGTTCTATCAACTCTCTTATGGCGATCGACACGACAATTTTCCATTCGCCTATTTGCAATCTGTTGCAAATGTTGACCTGGCTTCCTGCACAATTTTCTGCAATAGGTCATATTATTTTCAAACGGGAAAGGAGAATAGCCATCTAATGGTCCGAATGATCTGACATCGTCTGCAAGATGTAACAGTCATGAGTGTTGTACGAAAGAAATTCTATACCATAAACATCATTCTATAGAACACGAACGGCTGACAAGAATTCTGATTGCTGTGTGTAGCAAAAGAAAATGCTCATAAACAGCAGAATTCATTAAGTCAAGAAATATCGCAGGCCCAGTGTAAAGAAGGATTTGGCGTTGCTCAGTGGCTTTGAATTTGCCATGTTTGTCAATATTGACAGGCTTCCGAGCAAAATCCAGAGGACAATATTTCTCCACTAGTACTAATCGATCACCCAAGACTTCTAAATTTTTTTTAATCTAAATTGATCATGAGTTCAATAATTAATTTACTTTTATTGCATTTTAGGATCTCAATCCACTAATGATCTCGCTGTCGTGAAAGAGATTTTGGAAAACGGTGGGTAAGATTTGATTATTAAGTACAATTTTTATTAAATAAAGATAATGATTATTGAGTACAATTTTTATTTATTATGCAATAGCCGTAATTACTAAAATAATAATTTATTATTTAATTTTCAGAGAATGATAAGGCAGCTGATCTATAAGAAGAAACTCAGGATAAAGGATCTTCCCAAGTGTTTACCGTTCAAGAACACTCAGGATCTACGCGATTTCAACAACGTCTCTGAAGATGAATATCAAGAAGTTGTAAGGCCTTGAGGATTGCTGTGAAGACCCTGCGAGACTTCAAAATCATGCTGTAAAAGTTTCAGTATTGTTCACAAAGCAAGAAGTGTGCCAAGCTACACAGCAAGCACGCTGTAAGGGCATATTTTTTACCTGTGTACGCCTACGGCTCTCTGAAATGCTCCTAAATACACACAGTTTCCACAGAATTCATTCTGAGGGCTGCCGTACTAACAATAAGTTCTGAGTCTCAAGAATTCACCGGTATTTATATAAAGTAAAATTTAAATATTTTTAGATTGAAAAATGTTTTTTTTTCTGATCTGGTGAGTTTTTGAGACTCAAAACTTAGTAGACAAGCCCTCAGGATAAATTCTGTGAAAACTATATGTATACAGAGTCTTTACAAAAGGCAGAAGGCATCAAAGCGCAAAAAAAACCCTCGCGCCGTGACTGCTTGGGGGCTTTGTACTCCTTCTGCTTTCTGAATGGTAATGAAACTTCTAAGAGCATGATATTAACGTGTCGTAGGGTCTTTACAACAAATATCATTTTTCTAGAAGAGACCTTTTTAAACAAACATTTGTTTAAACTTTGAAATAATTTTTTTTGTATTTCATGATATCACTATAATTTTTACAATTTTTTTCTGCATACGTTTATTTTTTAGGTCTTATATCTGCAACACGTTGGAGGTGCTAATCACGATGATGCTGCTGCACTTTATTTCAAGAAGAGCTTCCAAATCGAGGATGATGACCTGCCAAAAAAAGTAACTTGGCTTGGATCAAAAAACAAGGCACTGACGGCTCTCAAAGACACGCGGTTTGCTACAGCTTGTGAAAGTATGTACATTATTACTTATTATTATAATAAAAAAAGAAAAGTTGTTAATAACTTTGATTGTATATTTATATATATTATTCAAATTAATTGTTTTAGGTGCAATCTCGGACAGCAAAAATTTTGATAAACCGACTAACACGAACTTCGCCACAGCCATGACTAAGGCTTTGAAGTCGCTCAAAGAGGATTATCGGCGAAGAAAAGCTAAGCGCGCTCGCACGGGTGATTTGGAAGTCAACAACATCCAGCAGCCACAAAATAAGAAGGCAAAAGTCGTCGCAAATGATCAAAATATTTTTGTCGAAGATGAAGCTGTAGAACTATCGGATATTGAGGATCCTGAAGAACCTACAGTGGCAGATGATATGGTGGAAGAATCTGGAGAACCATTTGATGGTGAGGAATCTGGAGAAGCTACGCTTGGAGTCCAAGAACAATTGGAAAACGACCCTAACGATATGTATACGAATTATAAATATTTTCTATAACCATACTTTAATTAATTCAATTAAGATGGCTCCATTTATATGATTTGTTTTAGCGTACAATGTAACATATTTACGAGTTGTGGCCGCATCGGATTTGCAGTCTGCAATCTATGCTAACGAGGAAGCTAATGATTATGATGGGGCAAATGAACAGGAAAATAAATAAAATCTGTTTGAGGACAGCGACACTATCGTCTTTGAGGGACTCACAATGGACGAGTTAGAGGATACGCAGCTCATATATCAAGGATATGAAGAAAATAGAGGAGTATATGGCATCAAAGAAAATTCATACGGTAAATTTTTTTTATTTATTTATTTTACTAATTTTCAATATCATATATTTTCCTACTATTTTTTATTAATTTTGTGTTGCAGTAAGCTAGGAATCATTCAGCAGCCTTCATTCTGGTGTACATATACATATTTGATCTCATACGTGGTGCTAAGTCACTTATTTATTTATTATTATAGTTGCTTTGTAAAGCTTTTCGTTTATTATTTAAATAAATGCATTTTTTAAATGTAATATTGTATTTTATTATTTGCCTTTTTAAATATATAAATGTATATATATATATATATATATATATATATATATATAATTTTTTTTAAATCGCGCGAAAGTGGCATGCTGGCATAACGCTGTCATATGAATTGGCACAGTGCCGACACAACGACGGCACACATGCCAAGCATTTTAGTCAATTTCGATCACACGAGATCACACCTATCCGACCAACTTTTTTGGGATCTTTAGGTCATATAGAACCCGACAAACCTTGGGTTCCCGAGATTAAAAGGGCTGGTGAGTTAAAAATGGTTGCCTGGGTAAAAAGTTGTCTAGGCTTGAAGATAGTAAAAAGTCACGAAGAGTAAGATGTTCTACGAAAATCAGCGATTTTTCTCTTTTTCTTAAAATTCTTATAACTTTTGATCCGAACGGCCAATATTAGCCATCCAGGGCTCAAATTAAAGCTCTTTTCTTTCATTTTCGTTTAAAAAATTTGGATTAACTTTTCAATTTTACGATCAGCAATATATATGCCTATCAATTATGGTCGTTTTTTGGCCGTTTTCATCGTCATATATATAGCTGATCGTAAAATAAAAATGTTAATCTAATTTCAAACCAAAAGCGGAAGAAAGAGCAACAATTTTGAGCCCAAGATCGTCGAAACGGACTGCTTGGATCAAAAGTTATAAGGATTTTAAAAATGGGAAAAATCGCTGATTTTCGTAAAAAATCGAAAAATTGGTGATTTTTTGCTATTTTTAAGCCTAGACAACTTTTGACCTAGGCAATCATTTTTAACCCACCAGCCCTTAAATTAATTCTTTTTGTCGTAATACTCTGATTCTATTAAAACACATTTTTAAATTGCGCCTCCAGACAAAAAGTGACATTTTCCTGGTTTTCGTCAATTTTCCCCGTGTTAAATTCCCATAAGAGAATTTGAACTGCCCCGCAAAAAAAAGGTATTTTTTAATCTTGGGAACCCAAGGTTTTTCGGGTTCTATATGACCTAAAGAACGAAAAAAATGTGGTCGGGTAGGTGTGCTCTCAAATTTCAAATTTGTTCACTCAGACCCCCTAAAGTGTCCGGCTTTTTCTGGATTTGCACATATACAGATTTATTTTACAAAACTTTTCTTCTTAATTGTAAATACCTTTGTACAAAATATTTATTTATAACATACTGTACATTTAAAAGCGTTGGTGATTCAATAATTAATAAAAAAACAAGTTTGGTGTCGCTATTATATACATTTTTTTCGTATTTGTATAAAAATTGCAATCCTATAAATTTGACTACTTTCCACTGATAATATTAGTAGAGAGGGGCAAGCCCAGGCAGACAGGTAGGGGAGGTAAAGGAGGGTGACGCCATGGCTCGTCAGGGGCAAGTCTAGTTGGGCCCCTCTGGTGGGAGGTGATGACGTAAGAGCGTCGCACGTGCGGTGGCATGTCCCCAGCGGGGGGTACTGCAGGGCCCGTGCAAGATGGCAGTATGTCTGCGGTAGCTACAATAAACCTAGACATCAAAGTGCTATATAATGCTAACTAAATCCATAATTTGAACTTGATTAATGCCTTTTTACTCCAGTTACCACGTCACGTAGAAAAACGACTTTTTTCAGTTGTTAATGTTTTTCTCAGGATCTGCCTCATGAATTGATTTAAAATTAAAGTGAAGTATAGTCCTAATAACTATCAATTATCATGATTTTCTTCAGAAAGATTCAAAATTTATTTTTCGAGGTAAAACAATTTCAAAAATTTACACTTTATGGTGTGTAATAAAAGAACGATGAACGTAAATATAAATTTTCCGCGGTAAAAAGATAGGTAATTTTATTCTCTTTCAGGTACATATTAAGCAATCTACTTTCATTAACTTTTCCAATAACACACACATCAATACGGACATTTTCTGAAAACACTATTGCACTATTTTTCGACTTAAAATGCCTCAAAACATATTTCCTACATGTATTTACACAAACTCCAAATATCTACTATTATATTAAAGTGCTTAATGTCTGAGAGGACCCGTCATAAACGGGCACATGAATCTAGCCGTATCTGTTATCTCGATGTACGTGAAGAATGCTGATATTACCGACTTATGATCTATGGACGTTCTGGGGATTAGAGACCCTATCGAAAATAAAACTCGGACCCAATATGATGCCCACGTGGAGAAAATTTTTATGGACTCCGTGGTTCGAAATTCCGAAGAACGCTATGAAGTAAGATTGCCCTAGTTTTAGTGCCATCCAGAGCTTAAGGACAATAAAATTCTGGCCCTTCGACAGCTAGGACCCATGACGAAGAAGCTTCAGGTAGTTGGCAAATACGACGAGTACGACGGGATTTTTCAGGCCTGGCTTAATGAGGGGATTATCGAACGTGTCCCTCTAGAAGAAGAGAATTGCCAGGGCTTTTATCTTCCATACCGGCCAATCTAGAAAGAAAATTCGACAACAACGACGCGCCCTATCTACAATGCATCGGTGGAAGGTAAAAGATTGCCGTCGCTCAACAACTGCCTGGAGAAGGGACCAAATTTGATCGAGCTGGTCTCTGCGACACTGCTACCCTTCAGAGAAGGTTCTATAGGTGTAATTTCGGATATAAGGACAGCTTTTTTACAGATGAGTATACATCCAGCAGAACGCGATTTTTTGAGATTTTTATGGTATGATGCTGACGGAAATATTATAGTATATCGCCACTGTCGAGTAGTGTTTGGCGTTTGCAATAGTCTGTTTATATTAGGTGCGATTATTAAGTTACATTTAACAAATATTATAAATTCTCTAGATAGTAAAGCGATTGCGGATGTAGATTTTAAAAATACCGAAATATTGAAGCGAAGTTTTTATGTAGACAATTGTGTGACGAGCGGAACAGTGTGAATGAATTGAATGATTTTATGTGTAATGCAAAAACCGGGTTATTATGGGATAGGCAGCAAGACACCTTGTCTCTGAACGTCAGCAATTTAGAAAAATTAGATTTCGTTAAAATAACGAAGCGAAATATTTATCAGTGGCTCACCGAATTTGATCCGCTCGGTTTTGTATACCCGGTCGCGCTCGGACCAAAAATTTTATTGCAAGAAGCTTGGGCAGCTAAATTATCCTGGGACGATGAAGTAAACGACGATATTAAGAAATGTTTTACACAGTGGGATGAAGAGTTGAAAAATGTAAAGCGAGTCAAGGTTCCTAGATGCTCGGTAAAATTGATAAAGATAGTGAGATTAGTTTACATACGTTTGTTGATGCAAGTAAACTAGCATATGCTGCCGTGATTTTTATTAGAGTGCAAATAGGATCGGCAGTAAACATGTATTTCGTGCAAGCAAAAACTCGGGTCGCGCCCGCGATCAAAAATGATACGAATTCTCGAACAAGTATACCGTGACTAGAATTATTAGCCGCGACGATTGGGGCGAGGTTATCGAAGCAGGTAGCAAAATCGTTAGATTTGAAAGATTTAAAGCGATATTATTGGTCAGACTCGTCAACAGTAATTACGTGGATACAGCGAGAAAATAATTGGAGTGTCTTTGTCGCGAATAGAGTAAAAGAAATTACGCAGTTGACAAATGCCAAACAATGGAAGCACATACCTGGGCACCAAAACCCCGCTGATCTACCGTCGAGAGACTGTACGGTCAATCAGCTACTAGCTTCTAAGTGGTGGGAGGGTCCGGATTGGCTTAAAGAGAGTATGAAAGTTTGGCCTACTGCACATGATATCAACATTGACAAGGCAGAGGTTAATTCAGAATTGAAAAAGTCTTCCCTAATTCAAAACGCCGCATTAATTAGCATCAACAATAAAGAGAGTATTGTTGAACGAGATAGTTTATTCGGCGATTTTTCTAATTATTCTGTAGTGATTCGAGTCATCGGGTGGATTAAAAGATTCACTTACAATTGCAAGAGAGTAGAGGCTCAAAAAGAGAATTCATTGACGGATGACGCAGAGATCGGTTTAATAAATAGTAGCTTTTTAACGGCGGATGAATATCGTGACGCAGAGATTTGTTTAATTAAAATCATTCAAAGTAGGCATTTTGATAGTGTAGAAGACGAACGTATTAAAGATTTTTTGCCGTTTATAGATGATGTAGGAATTATAAGAACCAAGTCTAAGCTTTTTTATCGGGATGACAGTTTCAATTTTCGATGCCCAATTATTTTACCTCATAAAGATTATTTTGTAGAATTATTAATTAAAGAAAAACACGTAGAACTTAAGCATGCGGGAACAGCGATGACGCTGAATGTTTGAAGCCTGTACTGTAAGGCACTTTCGCGCCGTTGCGAGAGCCCGCGCTGAGCGGCACGGGCGCGAGAGCTCGGCTTCCCCCTCTCCGCGGCGACTTCGGCGCTGCTCCGCGCGCGCGGTTAAAAGGAGCGGCAGCACGCGCGGAGCGAGACTCGCTCTCTGGCGACCGAACGGTCTGGACGGCAGCAGCCCCGGACACGCTCCCGGAGATCGAAGGATCTGGAAGGCCGAGAGGCCCCGGATTCACTCCCATGCTCTAACGAGTCTGGAAGGCTTTAGCCCCGGACTTCGTTACCGAACCGAACGCATCTGGCGGCGGATAGCCCCGGATGCGTGTCCGAGCCCGAAACCCCTGACTTCGTCAATCCTATTCGTGTCGCGTTAGGCTTTACTTATTGAATAAAAAAAAAAGTTTGAATAGAATAAAACTGACTCCTTTACTGAACGCCCTAATCCCCATACCCGCTAAGAGAACGGCCATCGACGATTGCGACACCTCGAGCCTGGTGCTCTGGCGGAGACGCTTCCCCGGAGAAACCGTTCGAGGGCATAGGGAAGCAACGCTGGAAGGTCTCTCAAGGCCAACGAGAGAGATTCCCGGCTTCGAAACTTACAACATATTCTAGACAATTCGGACACGATTCGGTCGAGTGAAAGTTCCCGAATCGTGCCAAACCCGCGATCTTCCCCCTCTCCGGTAATCGTGCGTCTAGCCTCCGCGGTAAAAGAGGCATCTCTCTGAGGTCCGCGCTTCGGGCTTAAAAATGAACGCGAACGCGAGTCACAATCATTCTTCGGCAATCAGTCATGCCTGCCAGAACGTGGAAACCCCGAAACCGATCAGAGGTACAGCGCTTTAAGCGCAATCATCGCCGCACAAGAACGCAACGTCGACGGGCGCGTACGGAAGTCACCCGCGATCGGACACTCATCTTTGTGCCTACGGACTCGCCCGACGAAGCCCAAGGAGACTCGCCAAACGTCCAAGTCCGCAGCAAGGTCGTAGTGGTAGCTCCCGTCGAGGCCTCGCCTTCGGTTGAGTTACCGCCCGAACTCGTCGGCTTCGAGGTCCCGAGGCCGACCTTTCCACTACCAACGCCAGAGGAGGTCTCCCGGTCGATTCCTGACGTCGACACAGGGTGCGTCACCTTATGCGCTTCCACCGACGAGGACGAGCCTGAGGAGCCAGACCCGATAGGCATAAGGCGCACGCAAACTCGACCCAACATCATCGTGCCTCCCGCTCGTGCACCGTTGGTAGAGACACCTCGAATTGCCCGTTTCATAAAGCCGCGGTCCAACAACACGCGGCAGAGGGACCCCCGGATAATAACAAAGGCCAAGCGACGGGTGCTCCTCGTCTCCCCGGGAACGAAGCTTAAAATTATCAAAGCACACGAGTTGCCACGAAACAACAGCGCTAAACCCCTTTCGATTTAAACAATCGGCCCTTTTCAGGGCCACCAACAAATAACGTAGAAAACTTCTCGTTTTTCCTTCTACCGACCGTCTAACTCGTATCATGTTCTACGAAAGAAATATTGGATAATTAGAGGTCGTAAAGCATGTAGAGAAATCGTCCAAAAATGTGTAGACTGTCGTTGACACAACAGCAAACAGGTAAAGGCACACGCCGCGCCATTGCCGCTCGATAGAATACGAGACGCCACGATATTTGAGGTAATTGGGGTAGATTTTGCGGGTCCAATTTATCTAAAGGGCGGGCAAAAGGCGTGGATATGCATTTTTACATGTGCAGTGTACAGAGCAGTACATTTGGAATTAGTAAATTCATTAAACGTGGTTTCGTTCTTAATGGCCTTGAGACGGCATATAGCTAGACGCGGCAGACCGAGCGTTATTTTTAGCGATAACGGTACAAACTTTGTAGGGCTTAATAATCAACTAAAAGCCCTAAATTATGAGAAAATCGCAAAGACGCTCGCGACGGAGCGTATAGAATGGAGGTTTAATCCGCCATCGGCACCCTGGTGGGGGGGATTCTGGAAGCGTCTTATCGATGTACTTAAGCGGTTGTTAAGACGTACGCTTAAGAAATCATGTCTTAGCTACGAAGAAATGCTGACGACTTTGATAGATTGTGAAGCCGTGATCAATTTGCGCCCTTTAACCTTTATTTCAGAGGGATATGAGGAGGCAATACCGATATCTCCATCAATGTTTTTACAGGAAGTGAAAGAAATCGGAGTGATTGACTTAGATAAAATAGAGAGTACAGATTTAAGCAAGCGATTTTCCTATAGGCAAAAGATAAAACGCGACCTGCGGAAAAGATTTAGGAACGAATATTTAGGCGCTTTATCACATCAGAAGTGCAAGATAAAGTTTGCAAAAATTAAACAGCTTTTCATCGGGAAAGACGGAAATGTACGCGTTGCGCGATTAATAAAAGAATCCGGCGAAATTACACGACCGATTTAAAGACTCTATCCGCTTGAATTAAATTTCAATTGTAACAACGAGGATGAAAGACAAACTGTGAAAGAGAATATCAAAACTGTAATTGAACAAAAATCTAATGCTAATGTACAAGTCAAAGAAACTAAGACCAGAAGTGGGCGTATTTTGAAGCAACCAGAACATCTAACCTATGCTTAAAATTTTATTTTTAACATATACTTTTGATTTATCCTTTGCTATTATAAATTATATATAGTTTCTTTGATTTCACAACGATTAGGATATAATATAGACTAAGTTTATGACGACCTTTTCTGAAACTATGAGATTTTCCTGAGAAGTATATAGAACATTAAGCTGTGTATCACAATTAGAACTGTATACACCTTTCTCGTGGGAAGGATGTCGAGTTTCTGTCTAGTTTTAAGTTTTTCTAAATGTTATAAAAAATTATAAGCGTCTGTATGTAGAAAATCCCGAGCGTAAATGTACCGGTACGCACAAGGGATTATAGTTTATTATAGGGTTTTTATAGCTTTTTATGAACGATGGTCACAGCCGACAGATACGCTCGGAAAGAAGGGCCATGCTTAGAGTAAGTATAGAGTAAGACTAGCTCGCAGGTTTATAGCCCACGCTAAGTTCGTCCATACAGCAGCGTCCATAGCGGGGAAAACCTAAGATCCATCTGTCCCTTCGCAAGCAGGTATACGAAGTGAGCATCAGCTTCTGCTGCGACCAGAGTTGTTCTGCTCGACAAGAACTGTCCAGGCAGTTAGTTTCGCACTAGCATCGACACGAGAAGTAGCGCTCTCGTACATTGTGATTGATGTGTCGTTAGTGTAATTTTCCTCTTCTAATATTTTACCTTGAATAAAGTTCTAGTTTTCTTAAATTTTAAATTCATCGTGTCAGCACCTTATTTTTGCACCCAGTCAACCGTGGAAAAAACAATTATGTATGCCATAAAAACTTTCAAGAGTTATATCTATGGTAATAAATTTGTGATTGTAACAGATCACAAGCCATTGGTATGGTTAAAATCAGCAGATAATAATGAAAGAGTACAAAGATGTAGATTAAATTTCTTAGACTATGAGTATGAAATTATATATAAAGCTGGAAAGCAAAATACGAATGCAGATGTACTGTCACGAAATCCAGTGGCGGAAGTTGGAATATGTGTTATAACTAGAGATTAGAAAAAGCGAGAAGACAATAAAATTAGACAAGAATTGATCAATGAAGATAAAATTAAAATCGTAAATGAACAAAAGACAAAAATCAATACTAAAAGTTAAAAATAAAAAATCGTAAACGAAGAAAAATTAATAGCCTAAAGAATAGAATTGCGTGTGACGTTGAAGGTAGGAAAGCAAACAGGGAAATGTAGTATACTCCAAACACGCAATTCAATTCCGAAATGATAATGACAATTAATTAACAATTTGGGTGAATTAATAGATGAAAATACAGCAAAATTATTAGAAAATAAAAATATTTATTGGGATAGAAATATAGATAGTAATGAAATTGAGGTAATAAACAAAGGAATTATTAAGAACTATATATTTGCAAAAGAATTGTACAATATTTAGTATATCGAAAGATATAAAAATAACAAATATAAGTTGGAGGAAATAGGAGAAATTTTAAAAGATATTTTTAACGAGACGAATATTAAGGTTATTATTTGTTTAAATAATATAGTTTATATAGAAATCGATAAAATAGATCAATTATTTCAAATGTTACAAGCAAATAAAATAGGAGGACACTCTGGTATTAATAGAACGTATAATAGAATTAAAGATAAATATTATTGGGAAAAAGTAGATATTCAAAAACGGATACATAAATGTGAAGAGTGTCAATTAAGAAACAATCTGAAAAAAATAATAACTAAACAATCTGTGATAATCATCGATACGCCTTTAAAAACATTCGATAAAATTGCTATGGACATAGTCGGACCGGTAAATGTTACTAAAAATAACAATAAATATATTTTATCTATACAAGATCAATTAACAAAATTTGTAGTAATTATATACTTGCCTGATCAAACGGCAGAATCAGTAGCAGATGCTCTGATAAAATAATTTATATGCACTTTTGGATCACTTAAGCTTCTACTCACGAATAGAGGAGCGAACTTTACAAGTAAATTATTAAAATAGATAGCTCGAAGATTCAAATTTAAAAAGGGTAAAACCACGGCATTTTCACTTCAGTCAAATGGCTTGTTAGAAAGAGCACATCATCCGCTGTGCGAATATCCAAAGAACTTTTCTTCAAAGTAAATGGAGTGGGACGAATTATTGGACTTCGCTTAATTTAATTATAATACTAGCGTCCATACTAGCCATAAATTTACACAGCAAGAACTAGTTTTTGGTTATCCAGCTAGATTTTCATCTAGTGAACCATTGAAGAAAAATGAACAATTGCCTACTTTCAATGGTTGTTTGAAAAATTTAGTAACAAAATTTTAAAAAATTACAATGATTGCTCGAGAAAATTTGATTAATTCAAAAATGAAATCAAAAGAATATTATGATCGTTACGTAAATCTATAAATTATAACGGAAAATCAAAAATTGTTCATGTAAATAAGTTAAGCCGTTGCCATACACAATTGTAAATTTTTTTTCTAGGAAACTTGGACAATGATTCCTGAAATTATTTTAATTTTTGCAATTCTTAAAACAAGTCAAGCTATAGTAGGATTCGATTGCGGGGCAACTGATCCAATCATCACCACGTACTCTCTACTTGATTCGGGGGAGTGCGATTTCCATCAAGAAGATGTAAACGCGATAACGCCACCATACAACTACTACAATTAGCAGAATTTAGAAAAGTAAAAGTAATACAATGTAAGATAGAAATTAAGCGCACGGTATATCATTGCGGAATGTTTAGCCAAATAGGTGCGGTAGAACAAGGCGTACAAAAATATATTTATAATATAAGCCATTAAAATTGTAAATCAATCCATGAAACGGGAATATTCAAATATGACAATTTCCATACTATAGCTAATTTGAAAGTAAACTCAACCAAATCAACAGGAATTGAACTTGTGGGAAGTATTAAAGAAAAGAAATGCAAAGGCGCTGCATATTCGAATAGTTTTGGTTCATGGAGTGATGTTTTAGTACAGGGACTTATAAAAATTACACTTTTAGAGGAATATGCAGATCTAAGCTTAGATAACGAAAAAATAAGATTAAGTTCAGGGACAGTATTTGAATTCTCGGAGCGGCATTGTATTGATATACAAGCTAGTCATACGTTTTGGTCAGTAATGAATACTGATAATTGTTTCAAAAATAAGTATGACATATTATATGGACGAGTAGCTACAAAAATAATAACATAATAATACATTTTACAAAATGTACTAATGAAATATCATTCGCGTTATCCATTAGAGGAAAGATTAATATTTGTGGTAGGATTTTATATAAAACAGAACATCTGAAATTATTTATTTGCGAAGAAATTGATAATCAGTTATTATTTCAAAAAGATATGCTTAATAAAAATCCTATAGTTAATTTTGATCTTTTTACATATGTAAATTCGAAATTTGTATACGTAGTAAAACATTTTAGGGGTCAGTATAGAAATTTATATTTAAATATGCTAAAAGAAGAATGTGAATTAGAAATAAAAAGTTATTCACAATTCTATTCAGATACATTTGCCTACAACATTATGTAAAAACCTGGGTATATTGCCAGACTAGCAGGCGAGGCTATACACATTTATTATTGTTATACACAACTGACAGTCTCATTAGGAAACAAAACAATGTTACAACAACAACAACCCATATACTTTTAAAGAAAGGTACGCAGATTTATTATATTTATATTGCTAGGATCTTAGGTAATAGATTAGTGTATAATATGAACTTCATTTATAATTTAAAATAAACTAATGTTCTAATAATTTAAGTTATATGTAACCAAATTTGTTTTTTTAATCTATTAAGTTGCTATTGTACCAATAGGCAACTAACTTGTTGGGGGGGGGGGGGGGGTGTTACGTCCTGAGACGTACTGCAATATTGCAATAAGTCAGGAAACATAAAATTACTGAGTGCGTACGTGAAGTAGATCAGCGAGGTTACGAATACGCCCGAGAGTGAGGTGCGATCAGTTGGTACCAATCACTCAACTGGACTCTGCTACGACGCTTCGGCCTGTCGACAGAGCTACCAGTTATTAAGTCGCGAAATCGATCTAACAGTATCAAGAATAAATTCTTAATTAAAACTACAATCGTGAGTTATATCTTATTAATATCCTTGCACACGACTAGTTGATTGTATCTGACAACACTAGCAGCAGAGCCGATAGCAGAATCAACGCAAAGTAAGTACAACAACATATTAATAGATCGGGTCGTGACTTAACAATGACAGCACAAAGAATGAAAATATATATAGATGTATAAACGCATATAAATTTTAAAACATAACATAACCCTTTTATTTTCTCCAAAATCATATCATAGATGAATGAATAAGACAATGCTTTAGAATAAAAATATATTCATGATGACTAAATTGATGCACTTAAATGTCCGCTCATTATAGGTTAAATCTTGATCCTTCGAGCCGCCATGCAAATTGAGAAGCTGCCGTTTTAAAAACTACTTAAATATATGAATTTTTAATTTATCATATTAAGGCCTAGAAGTACTGGATCAGCAAAAAATGTATATATAACAAATTCTGATTCTATTTTCTACTGTATATAAGTATTTATATTGTAAAAAGTTAAACTGAGAAGAAACGGTTCAAAAAAATTGAAATGCCATATATTTATGTTTTTTGGTCGCTAAATCCGAATCCGGTGTCAGTTTGGTCCTATCACGTCAGGGTCAAGGTCAGTTGGAGGTCAAATTAAGAAGAAACGGTTGAAAACAATTGAAATGCCATATATGTATGTTTTTTAGGTAGCTAAATCCGAATCCGGGGTCAGTTTGGCCCTATCACGTCAGGGTCAAGGTCAGTTCAAGGTCAAACTGAGAATAAACGGTTAAAAAATGAAAATACCATATATTTATGTTTTTTTTTGACGCTGAATCCGAATCCGGGATCAGTCTGGCCCCATCACGTTAGGGTCAAGGCCATTTCAAGGTCAAACTGAGAAGAAACAGTTTAAACCGATAAAAATGTTATATAAAACTTTCCAAAAATGGAAAAAGATGCCAAAAATTGTAAAAAGTCTTATTCAAGAAATTTGATCACTTAATATCTTCCTTGTGTACAGGGCAAAGTTGCTTTCGTTCTTATTTTTTTTTTCCACTAGTTTAGTAACTGTCGATGTCTTTCTTTACTCCTTTTTTCTCTTGTAACGAACTCTTTTTTCTTCAAATGACCTATGCAATGGATTTCTTTTTCTCTTTTTGTTATTTGTTTTAATGTCTCTCTTCAGCGTCCAGCAAAAATCTGCCATCATGTTGACATTCCATCTTCCTTGGTATCGATTTTCCATTACACTTATATCTTGATGAAATCGTTCTCCCTGTTCTTCACTGCTGTCTCCTAGATTAAGAGGAAAGTAATCAAGATGGGAATGTAAGAAATGCATTTTATAACTCATCAAGCAACCCAAATTTTTGAAATTCTCCAACATTTGTGCAACTAGTTCCTGATAGTTCTTACTCTTTTTATTTCCTAAAAAGTTCTCACGAACAGTTTTGAAACTTTGTCATGCAGCTTTTTCTGTGTTGTTCATTTTTGTAATAAATGTTTCGTCTTCAAATAGAGTACGAATTTGAGGACCATCAAAAATACCTTCTTTTAATTTAGCATCACTTATTGCGGGAAACGTTTCTCCTAAATACTGGAAACAATCGCCATCTTTATCCACAGCTTTGACGAACTGCTTCATGAGGCCAAGTTTGATACAAAGTGGTGGTAGCAGATAGTTTGATGGGTCAATCAATGGTGTACTTATAATGTTCCTCGATCCTGGTTCAAAATGTGTTCTAGTTGGCCATACTTTCTTAACGTAGTGATTTACCCTGTTTCTACTATCCCATAAACATAAGAAGCAGGGATTTTTAGTAAAACCTGATTGTTGTCCTAAGATCATGGTAGCAATTTTAAGATCAACACAAATTTTCCATTGATGTTCCAAGTACTTTATTTTTTCTAATACATTTTCTAAATTTTCATAAGTTTCTTTCAGCTTAGTCGAGTGAGCTATGGGAATAGATGCAAACCTGTTTCCGTTATGAAGCTAAACAGCTTTCAGACTTCGTTTTGACGAATCAATAAAAAGTCTCCATTCCTCGTCTTTATACGTATTCGGTTTTAATGCATCGACTAAACCTCTAACATCTGTACAATATACCAAAGAATTCTCTTCATCGTTTGTGAAAAATTTCCTAAATTCTTTTTCTCTATCTCGATAAAAAGAGGCCGTTGTTCCTTTTAAATTTAACTTATATACATAGGCTAATACTTTATTCAAAATTTTTTTTACGTTATATCTTTGATAATTAATTGTAATTTTGTGTGAAATATTCTAACAGTAATATTCGTTATATATACCTAATAATTTTTAAAGTAATTTATCCCAAATCACAAAGCGGAAACATTATTGGAAAAACCATTGGATCGACGACTTGCGATAATTTATTCAAATATGTATTTTGTGGATGATTTTCTGGTAATTCTCTAGGGTATATACACAGATCGTAATTTTCTGGCAAACCTGAATCTGAAACAATAATTGAACCACACTCAGTGGTCACTGGTTTGTTATACACATGTTTCTATTCGTGATCAAATATATTTACCAAAAAATCACACAGAAAATAAAATGGGGGTTGGCGAGTAAAGCGACCA
>QLYP01000995.1:0-30699 GCA_016647725.1 Nasonia giraulti | reverse complement strand
ATAATTCACACAGAGTAGGCATGCGCGTCAATTGTTATGAAAAGCCAGCGCAGAGAGTTCATATATCAGTCGACTCTGGTACTTTGAAGTGTAAGTTAGTAGTCGCTAAGCTCAACAGGAAGAAGACACAAATAATTTTTCAGATTTATCTAATTATGTTCTAATATCAGTGGTTTCCGGAAAGAGAGTGTCAATAATATTTCACACAGAGTACGCATGCGCGTCAATTGGTATAAAAACCCTGCGCAGAGAGTTCCTATATCAGTCGACTCTAGTACTCCTTTGTGGCAGTTAGTTGTCGCTAAGCTCAACAGGAAGAAGACACAAATTATTTTGGAGATTTATCTACGAATTTTCTTATATCCTTGTTGTCCAGAAAGATAGTGTGAATAATAATTCATACAGAGTAGGCATGCGCGTCAATTGTTATGAAAAGCCAGCGCAGAGAGTTCATATATCAGTCGACTCTGGTACTTTGAAGTGTAAGTTAGTAGTCGCTAAGCTCAACAGGAAATTGACACAAATTATTTTGGAGATTTATCTACGAATTTTCTTATATCCTTGGTGTCCAGAAAGATAGTGTGAATAATAATTCACACAGAGTAGGCATGCTCGTCAATTGGTATGAAAAGCGAGCGCAGAGAGTTCCTATATCAGTCGACTCTGGTTCTCCGAAGTGGCAGTTATTTGTCACGATGCTCAACAGGAAGATGACACAAATTATTTTTGAGATTTATCTACGAATTTTCTTATATCAGTGGTATCCGGAAAGAGAGTGTCAATAATATTTCACACCGAGTAGGCATGCGCGTCAATTGATATAAAAAGCCAGCGCAGAGAGTTCCTACATCAGTCGACTCTGGTTCTCCGAAGTGGTAGTTAGAAGTCACGATGCTCAACAGGAAGATGGTATAAATTATTTTTCAGATTTATCTAATTATGTTCTTATATCAGTGATGTCCGGAAAGTAAGTGTGAATGAAATTTTACTCAGAGTACGCATGCACGTCGATTGGTATAAAAAGCCAGCCCAGAGAGTTCTTATACCAGTCAACTCTAGTACTCCTTAGTGGTAGTTAGTAGTCGCTAAGATCAACACGAAGATGACACAAACTATTTTTGAGATTGATCTAATTATGTTCTTATTTCAGTGGTATCCGGAAATAGAGTATCAATAATATTTCACAATTAGTATGCATGCACGTCGATTGGTATAAAAAGCCAGCCCAGAGAGTTCTTATACCAGTTAGCTCTAGTACTCCTTAGTGGTAGTTAGTAGTCGCTAAGCTCAACAGGAAGATGAAACAATATTTTTGATATTTATCTAATTATGTTCTTATATCAGTGGTGTCCGGAAAGAAAGTGTGAATAATATTACACAGATTTCGCATGCGGGTCGATTGGTATAAAAAGCCTGCGCACTTAGTTTCTATATCAGTCGACTCCAGTACTCCTTAGTGGTAGTCACGATGCTCAACAGGAAGATGAAAAAATATTTTTTGCGGTTTATTTAAGATTCAAGAATAAAGCTAGAGAATAAGTCTGAAGTTATTTTATCCTTATATCTTCCCGGCCATGGTCGTCCGATTGCACACTGGAATGGCGCAATCGGACGACCGTGGCCCACGCTGGGCAGCCCGGAAGATGCCTCGTGGCCTTGTGTGTGTGGCTGGGTGCAGCGGGAGGACGAGCGGCAATAGCTACTCAGCTCGTGACCGACGCGTGACCTTCACTGGAAAGTGCTCGTACCTGACGACACACCAAGAGCGCGGTTCCGTTGCTGCTACAATCTTCCAGGGCTAGCGCGCGCAAAAGCACCGAGACCTTCAAAGTATACAAAGAGTTCGACTGCACGGTTCAGCGGTCGGAATCGAAGTACCTTAGCGCGGCAGCATGGGCAGCGCGGAGTTTCTCCCACTCTCTCTCTCTCTCTCTCTCTCTCTCTCTCTGTGTGTTCGCTAGCTGGGCTTTCTGCTCACTCACTTACTTAGTTGCTGAAATAACATTTACGACATTACATATATATTTGTAGATATGTTTATATACAGTCATGAGGGAGAGAGACATAACGAGAGTACGCTAGTCAACTCGTTATAGAGCATCTGCTACTGATTCCGCCTTTTGATCAGGCAAGGATACAATTACTATAAATTTTGTTAATTGATCTTGTATAGATAAAATATATTTATTGTTATTTTTAGTTACATTTACCGGTCCAACAATGTCCATAGAAATTTTATCGAATGTTTTTAATGGCGTATCAGTGATAATCATAGGTTGTTTAATTTTTATTCTTTTTAGCTTATTTCTTTGACATTCATCGCATCTTTGTACCCTTTTTTGAATGTCTACTTTTAAATTTTCCCAATAATATTTATCCTTAATTCTATTATAAGTTCTATTAACGCCAGAGTGTCCCCCTATTTTAGTCGCGTGTAACATTTCAAATATTCTATCTCTTTTATCTATGTCTATATAAATTATATTATTTAAAGAAATTATCACCTTAATATTTGTCTCGTTGAAAATATCTTTTAAGATTTCTTCGATTTCATCCCAACTAATATTTGTTATTTTTATATCTTTCGATATACTAAATATTGCATAATTATTTTGCAATCATATAGTCCTTAATAATTTAAATAAATTAATTAGATTTGTTTTAACCGTTATTGCTGGTTCCGCTGTATTTAAACATAATACAAACATTTTTTTATTTCTCTTGTCTATTATCTCAATTTCATTACTTTCTAGACTTTTATCCCAATGAATATTTCTATTTTCTAATAGATTCGCTGTATTTTCATCCAGTGATTCGCCATTATTATTAATTAAATGTATTAAATTATCTTTTCGAAATTGAATTTAGTTTTTAGAATATACTACATTTTTCTGTATGCTCTTTTGCTTCTCGACGTCGCACGCAATTCTATTCTTTGGGCCTTTAATTTTTCTGCGTTTACGATTTTTTATCTTTAGCTTTTTCTTACTGATTTTTGTCTTTTGTTCATTTACGATTTTAATTTTATCTTCGTTAGTCAATTGTTGGCTAATTTTATTCTCTTCTCGCTTTTTCTGCGCTCTAGTTATAACATATATTCCAGCTTCTGCCACTGGATTTCGTGATAAGGCATCTGCATTCGTATTTTGCTTTCCCACCTTATATATGATTTCATATTCATAGTCTAGTAATTTCAACCTCCATCTTTGTACTCTTTCATTATTATCTGCTGATTTTAACCATACCAATGGCTTGTGGTCCGTTACAATCACAAATTTATTACCATAGATATAACTTTATAAGTTTTTATGGCATACATAATCGCCAAAGCCTCTTGCTCATACGTCGCATACTTCAATTCAGCTGGTTGCAATACTGTACATGCATAAGCTATAGGTCTGTCTTTGCCTATTTCACCTTGAGAAATGACATCCTAGAGCATATTGACTTGCGTCGCTTGTAATTATAAATGGTTTGTCAAATTGCGGGTATTGTAAGACTAGTACAGAAAACTTCTTTACCAGTTTATCAAAAGCTTTTTGTTGTTCTTCTTTCCAAACGAATGGTCTATCTTTTTGTAATAATACTATTAATGGTTTTGTAATATCAGCAAGATTTTTTAATTTTTTTAATTATCTTCTATAACAATCAGCAAATCCTGAAAATTGTCTCACTCCTTTTACAGCTTCACTAATTATATGCCCTAAAAAACAAACTTCTGTTTTACCAAATTCACATTTTTCTGGTTCTAATTGTAATCCTGCCGCTATTAATGCTTCTGCTATTAAATTTAATTTTTCATCCAATTCTTCCGTCGAATCTCCAAAAATAATTATGTCGTCAATATAATTGTATCATATTTTATTAATGTATTCGGCTAGGACTATTTATCACTCGCTGAAATGTCCTAGCAGAGTTCTTGAGACCGAACGGTAAAACAAGAAATTCAAATCTTCCCAACGGCTGTACACTGAACGCAGTTTTTTCTATGTCAGAAGGTCTCATTTTGACTTGATGAAACCCTGATTTTAAATCTAAAACATGGAAATATTTTTTGTTTCCAATGAGATCTAAAATTTCGTTAATTTTTGGACGGATTTCGTTAATAGTGACCTCATTTAGTACCCTGTTGTCAATCACTAACCTGTATCTCTTTTCTCCTGTTACAAGTTCCTTCTTTGGCACGACTAATGCTGGTGCATTAAATGGGCTTTTTGTATTTCGAATAGCTTTATTGATGATTAATTTCTGTGTTTCACTGATTACAATCCCTTTCTTCTTATGTTCTAATGGAAACAGCTTTACATAAATAGGTTTGTCTGTCATTAAATTTATTTCGTGTTGCTCCACGTTACACGTTCCTAATTCATCTCCTTCGATCCAGAAAACCTCTGGATATTTAGTTGCGATCCGTTCGATTCTTTCTTGATTTTTTTGATCTCCATTTGTCATCTGTAATTTCTTTCGTAATATTTCCTGCCTGCTAGTTTTCTTGGGTTTCCTTTGTTTAGTTTTCTTAAATGCATCGATTGCTTCTATATTTAAAATTAAACTCTCATCTATACCTAGTTCGTTCACTAGCTGAGCTCCTTCAGAAATATAGTCAATATCGAATGATATATATTGATATTGTTTTCCATCAAACATCAATTTTTCTTCAGCTTTCGACAATTTTTCTCCTGTTTCCTTCATTGTTGTTAATATGTCCTTGAAATCACAATTTTTTTCTTCCGCATTGATTTCTCGTGAGTTTTGCTTTTCTTGCAATTCTCCGTCAATGTTGTATATAAAATTTTCTATATTCTTATTATCGGTTTCCAAAAGTTCTCTAAAATTTGCTGCCTTGTTTTCATCTTTATTGTATTCATTTATTATTTGCGCCTGAGTATTATTACTCACTTCATATCGTTCAGTTATTGTATTTAAGACTGTTTTCACATCCTCGTAAAAAGTATTTTCTAACAACATTTCATTTTTGTTCAAATCCTTTTTCTCGTCGGTCTCTCCTGCCTTATGTTCCATGCTCTCATTTATTCTGCTTTGATTATTACGTTGATAGATTTGTTCTTTACATTCACTTTCAGCTTTACTCTGGCTGCCCTTATTTTCATGTAAACCTTCATATATATCATTTTCATCAATGATTTCTTTTAAAATTTTACTGAGAAATTTCTTTTGATCGTTATTTATTCCCACTCTATCACTCTGACCTTTGTTTTGTATTTGCTCCATATAGGTGTATATCTTCTTGACTGGTAAATTTTGTAGTTTTAGTTTTATGTCATTTATCTCCAAATATCCTTCATCTAAACCTAATTTACTTTCTCTGAGTAATTTAATTCCTAAAATGCTATCGTACGGAATATCGAATTCCTCTGGTGCGACGTGAAAATCAAAATATTTATTATTAGTTTAACTATTCCTAGAGTTTTCATCTGTTTGCTTGTTATGCCTGTCAACAATATTTTTGTATCTTGTAATTGCGCCTCCGGAGAAATTTAACCTAATTTAATTATATTTATTTGTGCGCCACTATCAACGAGTAGGCTACATGATTTGATTGTGTATGGATTTGCGATCTCAATATATTCTAATCGATCGCCGAACTTTATGGGGTATACTTCTAATTTCTCGATATTTGTCATATTTACTTCGTTCTCGCATTTCTCTGCCTTCTCTATTTTTTGGACATTTTTCTCATATGTATCTCTTGTTTTTATTAAATTTGCTGTGTCAGTATTTGTTTCAAGTGCATTGGCCTTATTCTTCCTCGTCCACTCGCCCCGAGAAGGCTTTAGTCGTTTCCCGCATGATTCGTTTGCAGATTTTGCAATCTAAAACATTCCTCTGTCATATGGTTCGTATTTTTGCAATAGCTGCAGAATTTATTTGCCCTTGATTCGAATGCCTTGATTTCCTGACAATTTTCTACTGTGTGTCCATCTTCTTTACAATAACTCCAATTTTTCCGCTCTTGAGCCATATTCTCTAAATTCTTTAATTTTCTGCACTCTTGTATTGGATGTCCTCTCATTTTGCAATACTCGCAACTTATTTGTTTCCAATTAGGATTACTTGTATTTTTGTTCTGATTATTAAAATTGTTGCTTTTTCTATAGTTATTATTATAGTCGCTATAATTTTGATTTTTATACGAAGCGTCGGCATTATTTGTAGCTTGTTGCTGAGCCATGAATTTGGGGTAGTATTTTCCCGAATGACCTTTTTCTTTACAAATCTGGCATTGGATATCTTGTTGACATGCTTTCGCTCTATTCTGTGCTACTAATATTTTAGCTTCTTCACACTGTTCAGCTTCATGATCATTTTTATTGCAAATTGCACACATTAGAAATTTCCTATCCATTAATATTGGACAGTATTTCAATACATGTCCCCGTTCATTACATTTTTTGCACGTTACATCTGGGCAATCTTTTATTGTATGATTGTATGAGTTGTGCCATTGCAGAATTCACACATTTCGCTTTGTTTTCCTTGATTTTTACAATTATTAAGATCGTGTCCGCTTTCTTTGCATTTCCAACACAGCTCGTACTCTATTATAAATGGGCATTGAGTTACGTTATGACCCATTACTTGGCAATATTGACAATGATTGCCTTTAATTCTATTCATTTTGCAGGCATCAATTGAATGCCCGTGATTATTGCAGAATTTGCAAATTAATTGAATCTTCTTTTTTACTATTCTGCAGCTATCTGACAAATGATCTTTATTTTTGCAGTAAACACACGCTACTTTATAGCACAACAATGCCTCGTGTCCATAGTCTTGTTAAATTTGACACGAGTATATGGCAACGCTTGTATTTCCTGATATGGCCGCTTGATTGTTTAAACTGCAAAATACTTTGTTTGCTTTGCCAAATATCAAATCTTTTTTGTCTAATCTCGTCTCTACTTCTATTGCTTATTGTATAGCATCACCTAAATCCCTCGTCGCTCCTAATTCTAAACGTATCTCCTGCCGTAATCCTTCTATAAAGGCTAACAGAGTTTCTGCATCTATTTTATTTTCGAATCTTTGTTTTTCTTCTGCTGTATATGCTTCCACTTCCTTACTGTCCTTTACTTGTAATACTAATTCTTGCAATCTGTTAGCAAAACTGAGTACCGTCTCGTCTGGATTTTGTAAACTTTCTGCTATTTTTCCATAAAGAGTTACCATTTTATCGGTTGACGGATAAATTAATCGCACAGCTTTGATAAAATCTTGAATATTATTAATTTGTACATTTAACATAGCCCTATATACATCGCCTTTTAGTTTCATTTTTAGTATCGGAATAAAATTGCTTGATCGGTCTCTGATAGTATGTTCTTTGCATGTTTTAATTTTTCTACATATTCGTTTACCGACATGCATTTTCCGTCGAATTCTGGTATTAGATTCGCTACATATTTTAGCGATAACCGCAACTGCTGTGGCGCTTGTTGTTGTTGTTGTTGATTGGTTGGCCCGCCACCCACCATGGTGTTATCTAATATGCTGTCCAAATTGAAATTGAAGTCGAATTTGCTCTATGAATTATTTAAATTGCCGATTAGGCTTGGTTGCTCGTTTAAACCTTCGATGTCTATCAACGATATGTCCTGCTTCAAACTATTATCAAATTTCCAATCTCCTACTTTTCTAATCGCTGTTAGCGTTGTTCCTGGTGTTACTGGCGCTACTCTTTTTTCTTCTTTAGATATTGCACTTGATTCCTGTTTATTAGGCGTAGTTGGTATGTTAATAGTTAAATGGGCTTTGTTTCGTCTTGAAATCGTCTTTTTTATTGCCCTTGTTGAATTTTCTTTATTTGTCTGTTCTAAATTTGTTTCTTGCTCTATTTTTTCTATATTTTCAACTATTGTTTTATTAATTGCTTTAGTATTGGGTACTGATTCTTCGTCCCTTCTTTGTGCAGCTATATTGTTTTCTGGCGGTGATCGAATCACTTTGTTATTTCTCGCAAATGGTTTTTGGTCGTTAGAGCTTATTATCTGATTCTGTAATGTCGGATTATTCCGAACCACGCTCCTTGTTAATTTTTGCTCAGGTAGATTTTTCTGATTGTCACTCATTTGGTGCTCTCATTTTAGTTATTTTTTCATTTATTATAAAATTTTATTCAGCCTGGATTTTGGGTTTTAAATCGCGTCTAAATAACTCGAATGTACTTTTGCTGTTCTAATTCTGCTACAATACGTGACCTACTTTTCGCATTGTTTTTGCAAACTCCACAAGTTTTGGTCAGTTCATTCGCCGCAGCTTTACGCGTGATACAGCAATTTGGCTCGCCTCGGCTATACTAATGTTATTTGTACAGTTTTTAGGCTTTCAACTGATTTTTCGTAATTCTACAATCCAAAATCTATTAATTTTTTTTATTCAATTCAGTCATAGCAAAATTAAATAACTTGTCAAATTTGTTGCCGATTTCTATTTGAAACTCCGATTGTTCTTCCTGGTTGTTTATTACTTTAGGCTGGTTAACTTCTTGCGATCGGAAAAATGAATCTATTTTCTTGTTTAGTTGTCTTAATTTCTCAATTAATTTAGCTTTTTCGCTTAATAATTTCCGTAAAAATATTTTCCTACCGCCTCTTTTGTGATTATTCTTTTTTACTGTATTTATTACACTAGTGTTATCCTTCCTTGAATGAAATACGTGCTTTTATAACAATAAATAAATTACTATTTACACGGAAGGTTAGAAAATGCACGATATTAATTGCTATACGTTTCGAATATTTTTAATTGACCTGGTTTTTAAACTGACCTAAACGCAGCAGATTTGAAACGCTTCTTTCAATCACCTTGCTAACGCTGCAACGTAAGGCGCTCGCGTTCGCCGATGAGCGCAAGCAGTAGGTCACTCGCCCCGATTTTCTTTTTGTGGACTCGCGATTTTATTTTCTGTTCTGCTGATTGCTTTTGCACTTTTTATATGTAATTCATCTACGTTCATTTACATATAATCTCGTAAATCATCAACCGTATTTTTAAGACTACAAGTTTTTCGTGCTTTTAAGTGCTTTTTTGGAAAAGAGTAATCGCTCTTTAAGCAGATCAAAGGATAATTCGCTTTTCAGCGAGCTTTAGGATTGATAAGATTGACCGCCATTTAGCGGATCTAGGGAAAAGTTGCTACTAAACAAACTTGAGGAAAGGGTTACACACGCACAACACAAAGACTTGATTTATATGGCTTTAAACACTGTCGCTTTTCGTATTTACTTATTTTTCGAGTGTATTCGTAATTGCTTTCATTGCATTTATATATGTTTTATGTTCTCATAAGAACCACTGTTATTATCACTTTTTTTCTTATTTGTTATTTTTTTATCTGCTTACAAACGTCTAGCGTTCGATTCGTACCGGAACCAATGTTAAGTCTTAGCTAGGCCCTGTAATTATCAGAATATATTGTACTTTGTGGTTATTCACGGGATGACTTCTGCTCCACTCCAGCTGCTGTGGTTCCTCAGGACAGTCCGCCCTCCCGCGAAATCGGGATCCGTCAAACATGTATAAGGAGGTTTAAATAATGCACTCTCGTTGAGAATTGAGTTTTAGCGTATTTATTGAGTTTTATCGATGCTTACAAGACCGAGTAAGACTTAAGCTACTGCTAGCTCTGTCGAGAGCCCGGAGCTTCGTAGCAGAGTGCAGGTCTAATTTCTCACTGACAAAAGTGGATTCAACGTATGCTCGTTGAATCCCCTGCTCTACTTAATATTCGGACGCAGCAATATTTGGCAATACATTTTTGTTCAATCGCAATCATGCTTTTATTCTATCGCAGCACTACGTCACAAGACGTAACACAATAATTATAGCTAACAAATAATGTGACTAATTTACTTGTAATAATGTCTTGAATTACGTGGTTATACGATTCTGCGCGTTTCCGGTCTGGCCTGTGGAGTGGGTTTTCATTATTTAAAGAAAAAGGAAGCGATTAAACTTGCTGTTTTCAGGGTTTAGGTTAGTTAGCCTGCTTGTGTTTCAGTAGGGGTAGTTTCTAGGGGTTAGGCGAGTTAGGGGTAGATATTTAGGTAGTTAACTGGCTTCTAGTATGGGACTAAATTATTTTAAGAATAAAGGAAGCGATTAAACTTACTGTTCCCTGGGTTAGGTGGGTTAGACTGCTTGTGGTTTGGTAGGGGTGGTTCCTAGGGGTCGGATGGGTTTAGGGGAAGGTGATACAATAATTTCCGCACCTGTAGCTTAAACTTTATGCTATTCTACAGAGATAAAAAAAATTCATGGCTTTACGATTTAAAATGACGCGTGGCTGGAATTTTCTCCATTTTCTCCCACTGTGCGCCGGTCGTGTAATTAAAGGCCCCCTCGATGTCTAGAAAAGCCATTAATACCAAACCCCTATTTTTCATACCCTTTTGTATGAAGCTAACCGCGTCCACCAGCGCTGTGTTCACCGACTTCCCTGTCTGGTAGGCATGCTGCTTGCTGTGCAGCGGCACTTCTACCAGTGATGACTCCTTGTTGTATCTGTCAACCAGCCTTTCCAGAGTTTTGAGTACAAACGAGGTCATGCTGATTGGCCTGAAGTCACTTGCGATCGTGTGTTGTGTCTTACCTGGTTTGGGCAGGAATGCCACCCTCGTCTAACCCCATTCATCCGGCACATATCCTAGTGCCAAAAAAGCTTGACACAGTTTCTCAAAGGCTGGGACTAATATGTCCATGCCCTGTTGCAGCAGAGCCAGGAATATGTCATCCGGTCTAGCCGCCTTGTAGGCATTGAACGTCTCTATAGCCCACCTGATCCTTGCCTTGTCTGTTACCCGTTTCGCCAGTCTTCACTTCTCTTCGCGGGCCGTCAGCCGTACGGCCTCTGACCCCGCTGCTTCCCTGAAGTCTGGAAAGTTGGTGTCCATGAGGTCCTCTAAGATCTCTTGTTCATTCTTTGCCCAGTCCCCTGTTTCCAATCTGATCGAGTCAGTCAGTGGCTTCTTCGGGTGCTGCAGGACACTGCACATCCTGGCCGTGTCTGATAACGTGTGTCGGCTTTTGCAGTATCGCTTCTAACCCTCCACCCCAGACTTTTCAATCTCCTTCTTATATTCTTTTTGTTCCGCCCTATGTTCGTCCTTGTCACTCTTCGTGTGCAGAGACCGGTTGTATAGCCGACTTACTTTTTTCCTGCGTCCCTCTGCTTATTTCACCAGAGAGCGACCTTCGTTGGCCTCTTCGGTCTAAGTTTACAATTGTTCTCGAAAGAACTTGTCCCTTATGTCCTCTTATGTCCCTTAGGATCCTGCTACAGTGATTTTAGCCGTAAGTTCATCTCTGTAGCCTACCCAATTTGTTTCCTAGGGTTCCTTATGAGTTGATCGAGCGTACTTTGTCCGCCAGGTGTGAACACAATATGTTGGTGGTCTGACATAAAAACCTCTTCCGATACTCTCTAGTTTATAACCTCAGACTACACATTCTTGAAGGCCAGGGTGATATCTATGACCTCCATTACGGCACACAGTGGCGTGTTATGGGATTTTTGTGTTAAAATCGTAAATCCCCCGAACGAAATGAGCTATGATAATGAAATATGGTATGCTATAAGATAAAGTGTTCTAGAATATGGGAAAAATAGTCCCGATATTCAAATTGTTACGTAACCTCAAAAATGGTGCTCGAACATGGAAACTTTTGATAAAAATGTATTGATTACCATGCGAAGCCTACAAAAAATAGACAAAATTAATTTCTGCGCATGTTTTTTAATGTATATTTTCACGCTTAATCGAACTAATGTTGCTAAATTGCCATAGACTGTATAAAAGAACAACGCTTCCTTATAGGGAAAGTATGCCGCGGCAATCATAATGACTTTTCATTCGCCTCCGATTCCCTTGTAGTTAACCTAGCTGTATATAGATCCCTTGAGCAGTGGATGGCACCGTCTCTATCTGAAGCTTCTTGGCAATAAGGCACGTTCTAGTCGAAACGGGACTGCCACTGATCTGTGTACCTATTCTGTTCAAGCCTGCGATTTTGCCATTTTAAATCCAAGGTTCTTGGATTAAGCAAATACCTGTACGCACCCTCGCCATACGTCTAGCTAGAACGGCCGAGGCACTGTTGCAATGGTGCGGATGAATCTGCGTGAACTCTATGGTGGTATTCGGTACAGAACCGACCCTATTCATATTACTCACGCTGTGGTGTCGCTCCGGATTAGCCATTTTAATCGAGAGCACCGCTACCAACATCTACCTCAGTGATCACCGTGGTGAGGCCGGAATCGACGTCCATCACCTCTTCTCCCGTCTGTCCTGACTCTTTCTGTCGTTTCCTTAAGGTGCGCCTGCCACCTCCCCAGAAAGGTCTGATGTCAAGGGCCTTCAGTGCCTCGACCTAAGTCCTTTAGAGCAGTACTCAAATAGCCGTCTTCTCCTTCTTTAATTTATGGTCAACTTTTCATTATAGATCCACGAGAAGCAATTGATTAGCTTGTTTCTTCTAATGTTGATGTAGATGTGACTATTATACATACTCTTGAAAATATATTAAGTGAACACAATACTCTTGCTCGATCTTATGAAATGATGTACATATCGTCAGATAATGAAATACAAATGTCATATAAATGTTGAGTATTGTGCATCTACACAAAGCATAAAATACATCTTTAAGTATATCCGTAAAGATGGTGATAGAGCATTTGTTCCAATTCAAAAAGATAATTCAATTTATCTTTTTGATGATTTAATAAATTTGATAAGTTTGGCGATTATAAAATTATGCCTGTACATGATAAAAACTAAACACGTCGTTAAGCTCCAAGTTGTGAGTACTGAGCGATAAGCTTTATAATGGATTGGGGTTAAGTTGGTGACTTCAAGAGGCCCTGATCAACGAACAGGGCCTCAGATCTCAGATAGACAGAATTCAGTGCTCCAAGGGCTAGGTGCTTGTGCTGAAACATAACTACGGCGCCACCTAGTGTAACTAGCCTCACTACATCCACGAGAATAAGTAGGACAGATAGAAACGAGCAGCGCTGCCACAAAAAGCCACTATTGACGCCTTGACCCGGGCAATGAGTCACCATCATCGAGGATGAGCAACGGTGAAGAAGATAAGGATGTGAGTGTGTGCATGTGTGCGCGCGATAGAGTAGGAGATTTCTTAGAAAATCAACTAGACTAGTATAAGTAAAATCGTAACTTATAATCTAAGTAGGAGTAATTTTTAAGTAGTCGTTAAGTATGTATTATCGCATTTTGTAAGGCATTTTGTAATTCTCGTACTTTTTTTAATTGTAAAATGGAAGGAATTAGAACCGGTTCGCTACCAGATCTGTGGAATGTACCGCCAGAACGGGGAGTAATCAAGTGATTGACCGTTTAAACATGAAAATCGAAGGTTTGGAACTTCAAGTTCGTACTTAAAACCGACAATTAAGTAACTTGGCGGTTAATTACCGCAATAATTATGAAAATGCGTGGATGAATAGTTTTTTTCGCAAAATAGCATGGCCAAGCTTCTCGGGAGAGTCTGGGAGTATCCTGAAGAATTCCTATACGATCTTGAGCGGTATTTAATAATAAAATGAATCCCTAATAAATATTAGCCTAAAATTATTGTAAGCGCGTTAAAGGAGAAACCATATCCATGGTTTCAAGCGGTAAAAAAGCGGCTCACTAATTTTGAAGAATTCGGAAACTGCTTTCGGCAGGCTTACATGACTCAGGAAAAAATCGATCGTGCGATTGAGATTTGGAAGGCGCAAAAGTATAGGGAGGTCAGTCTCCTTAATTATTTTTACTTACGAGTCAGTGAATCAAATAAGTTTTTGCCACTTTATACCAAATATCAGAGAAATCGTGTCTTCATAAGTCAATTACCGCGTGATATTCAAATAGCCATAATTGTACGAGATCTCGTCAATACTCAGGAACTTGTAGAGGCTTTGACGCGTGCAGACGAAATGCACGTAAAGGATGATTTGTATTCGCAAAAATATCCGCAAAATAAGCTTGATTATCTTAAGGAGCGTCGTGATAATCATAACGGTTCCTCTGACAGATCTAAACAAACCATCTATTTGAATTCAAGCAATAATAATAATACAAACAGTCAATACGCGTGCGATAAGCCAAAGAGTTACGAGTCGTACTCAAACAAAGTTTTATACTCACGATCTAGCTGACAAAACCAAAACAATAATACCCGGAAGAACGTTGCGACGGTCTAAGTTAACAGAGAAAATTCAAACGAGTTTTTTGAAGCTATCGAAGTCGTAGCCGAAATACATAATGGTGCAGAATCCGCCGACAATGGCGATTCGGAAAACGAGAGTGCGGCTTGCGATTAATAGGTCCCGTTGCGAGTTGCGATGTTGAGATACAGGACCTGGCTTACAATGTCTCGGAAGGTTATAATGATGATAATGATAGTGAGAAACAAAGACTTAAATGTCCTCGTTTGTTGATTTCGATAAAAGAATTTAATTTTGAATGTTTAATAGACAGTGGTAGCAATGCTACGCTAATTTTCCAAGCAGCGTTCGAACGCATAAAACATAAAACAAGTGTAAAGGTCCTATTGGTTTCAAATACTTACCTAACGGAGCTTTCGGAAAACGGTCGAGTAAGATAACAAAGCAGTTATACGTGCAATTAAAAATACAAAATATCGCGATAAAAACAATTTTATCAGTCGTCGAAAATCTACTGTGCGACATTATTCTCGGAATCGATTGAATAGTGGATAACAAGGTAATTATTAACGGTAAAAGAACAATGTAAGGATTGACAAGTTACTTATAAGTAATGAGTTTGTTAGTTTTTCTAATTAATTTTCTTGTTCATATACTTATCCGAAAATCGAAGCGTACGTTGAATGCTCAATCCTGTCGGAGAGTCGCAAAAGGCAAAAGAGCACAGCCCTAGATACTTGTAGTCACCGTTTTTGGAAGGCGCACACCACTTACAATACACTTGCACACACTTTTCATCAAAAGGCAAAAGAGCTTAGCCCTAGATACTTGTAGTCACCGTTTTTGGAAGGCGCACACCACTTACAATGCACTTCTCTTGTCCAGTCGCTGACCGACAGGCTGGGTCGTACTTCTCTGATGTGGCAGGAGTTAGCGGGGACGCCTTCTTCTCGTGCTCACACACACGGTCTCTTTCGCACGCTATCGATATCGCTCGCTGGGGCCAATCTCACATACAAGATCTGAGGCGTTCGCACCTTTGGAGAAAAGCTATCTGTCTGTCCGACAGACCGTGAATAATACTCGAGGCCCTGAATCTTGCCTTGCGTTTATGTAATGTCGCGTTTCATTAATGCGCGAATCTAGCCGATTTTGCATCTCGTTACATGTTTTACTACTATTTTCTAATCTCAGAAACGAGAACACGTTTTGATCTTTTTTGTTTTATTTAATATTTATATTATATTTTTGTAATATAATATATATCGAATGAAAAGCAATCCCTTACGAAAATAATGTGCAGACATTTGTGCACAGGTCCGTCTACACATTATTTTTATAAGAGATATAAAGCGTTTTAGTTTTGCACATCTGTAAAAAGTTTCGCATCAGTATACTAAAATAAATAATTAATATATGTATAATTTTTGTTTCAGCTTGTAATTAAAAACCTCAAAAATGAAATTTCTAAAAAAATCGCGATTCCTAACTGCGATGAAATTTTTTATGCTGGAACTGGAGTTGTTTTACTACGTGAAGCTGAACAAGTATCGTTATTTGATATACAACAAAAAAAAATCTTAGCAGAAGTTAAAGTTTCTAAATGTCGATATGTGATATGGGCGACTAATATGGATCATGTTGCACTTTTATCAAAACATTCTGTTGTATTATGTAATCGAAAGCTGGAACATTTATGTTCAATTCATGAAAATGTAAGAATCAAATCTGGAGCTTGGGATGATTCTAATGTTTTTATATACACAACCAGCAACCATATTAAGTATGCAATCAGTAATGGTGACCATGGAATTATTCGTACTTTAGATCTTCCAATTTACGTAACTAAAATTAAAGGAGATCAAATTTATTGTTTAGATAGAGAATGTAAACCTCGAATTTTAAGAATTGATTCAACAGAATTTAAATTTAAACTATCTTTGATTAACCGAAAGTATGATGAAGTTTTACACATGGTCCGATCAGCTAATCTCGTTGGTCAATCAATCATAGCATATTTGCAACAAAAAGGTTATCCAGAAGTAGCTTTGCATTTTGTGAAAGATGAAAAAACAAAATTTAGTTTAGCTCTGGAATGTGGTAATATTGAAATTGCTTTGGAAGCAGCTCAAATACTAAATAAAAAAGTTTGTTGGGAAAATCTAGCACAAACCGCTTTATTGCAAGGCAATCATCAAGTAGTTGAAATGTGTTATCAAAGGACAAAAAATTTTGAAAAATTATCTTTCTTATATATGATTACTGGTAATTTAATCAAATTAAAAAAAATGATTAAAATAGCTGAAATTAGAAAAGACTTCTCAGGACAGTATCAAGGTAGCTTGCTATTAGGTGACATGGAAGAAATAGTAAGAATTTTAAAGGTAATCTTATATAACATTATATTTATTATCACACACTAATATTATATTTACTTCACATCTTATATTTACTAAATTTTTAAGAAGTAGAGTGACCTATTTTGTGATTCTTTTCTTATTTGAACTTTTTGGACAGTTTCTTAATTTTTGCGAAGACATCATCATAAGGGTAGCAATTTCAGACCCGTCTCACCGATTATGAAAGCAATAATTTCCCTCCGGTAAAACCTATTCAACCGATAGAGGCAAAGCATGTATATAAGAGAAAAGGTTCAAGTAAGAAATTATAATCCTATAAGATTAAGTGAAAAAGTATAACTAACTTTGAGTAAGACACTGCAACTACGATCTACTCAGACAACTCCAGAGAATTAAGAGTGTCAGAAAGGTCCAAGAAGGGTTTGGTTGTGGGGGTTTTAGATAGATAGATGGAACAACTTTAGACGCGGCAATTAAACTTGTTAGTGTTGTGGAATAAATAATAAACAGTGAGGTTAATAATAATATTGTATATTGAAAAAGTAGTTAGGCTTGAGAGCCCAGTAGTCGGCACGTCCGATCACATCGGAGTCTTACAAGCAAGAGGAAGTGTAGAGTACAGAACAGCATAGTCTGGCTCTACACACGGAGTATAGTATAGTACGTAATAGGCGCTTAGAGTATAGTTGCGAAGCATGCGCGATACGCTCGCTCTGACTTGATCTCGTCTCACTGCACAAAATCGTTATCTGCCAATAGATGGCGCGACGTGTACCGTTTTGGTACTTATAATCAAGATTATAATACTTACTATATTACAACAAAACTAACAACACAGTTCTGATTTATTAAGACAATTACACAGTTTACGTGGCACGAACAGAATAGGCGACGCTGCAAACGAAAGTGAATGATCGATATCGATAGAGTGAGGTGGGCTGGCGGGTGAGGATTATCCCTCGCTACACCGTTATAGATTGATTACAATATATTTCTTACACGGCCATCCATGTGTAGATTGTCCTCAATCTACGGTTCGCGTTAATTGACAGATAAAGCGAGATTTTGGCATAATCTCCGAGTAGTGCTTCGATGAATTACGCTACTACCATTGACGACAGCTGCGAAACATTTCTCGAGTTAATTGTTATAATTTAATCTTTTGGGCGCTTTGGTCACTCGATGCCTTTGACTTGGTTCGGATTCTCTTTCGCTACATTTAACATTTCATTTTTACCCGGTATTTTGCTCTCGTTTTAATCTTGTACGAATTCATCGTGCTCATTTATTTGAGGTTTACATAATTTAAAAAAAAATGTTAAAATGACTCTATCGGTCTATACGAGCACAATTAATATTGAAATAATAGGCTATGACACTGTTTATTCTCAAAAATTGAGATCTTGAACAGGCATACTCTTCAAAAATAAATAAAAATCTCAGCGTTTCGTCCCACCGTCATATTGGACTCCTCAGTAAGGATCTGAGAAACACCAGAGTGACCGGAGAAAAACTGGGTAAGGTAAAAGTTGACCTCCCCCCATTTCCTGTCCACCCACGGGCCCACATCTTTTATAAGGGTCCTAGTCCATCTAGCCTTTGGACAATCGGTTCACTTAGTCTGCGAATTGCGCATTGTTATTTCTCTTTCTTCCGCGGCAATCGAGGTGCTATTCGACGCTAAACGAGCCTCGTAGATCCGCTTGCGTTCAATCGCAAGGAGATCTACGGAGATTACCCCCGCGATTACCATCGATGCCTCGGCAGCGACCGTCCGGTAGGAGCATGCTATTCTAAGGGCCCTCCTTCGCTGTACCGCCATTATCTTTTTCTGTGTCTAGACTTATTCCTAGATACTTGGCTGATGGTCTCATCGTTATAGTCTCGCTGCCTACCTTCATGGGTATGATGGTCGATATCCGTTTTCCTGTTAATAAGACAATTTTGGTCTTATCAGATTTTTGGAGTTTCAGACGCCCATCGTACAAGATACCCCAGAAGTCTGTCCCCAAGATCGAACCCTACGCAATTCCTGCAGTTATAGGCCTTCTTCTGCGCCCTTATAACCCGGTCCCCATAACCCGGTCCCTCTGATAATCGTCCATAAGACGCATAATGTATCGCGGCATACCGAATGATTCTAAGGCAGCAAATATGTCGTTCCATCCTGCGGAGTTGAACGCGTTTTTTACGTCTAACTTTACCAGAATCACGATGTCTCTAGTCGCGTGTCTAACTTCCTCTACTTTCTTTACCGTGTCTGTTACCTCTCTAACGACCCCTATGGTGAATCGTCCTTTTCTAAAGCCATACTGTTTATCGGAAAGGTCTCCTGCTTTGCGTACAGCACTTAGTATTCGCGGTTTAATCAGTGCTTCCTCCGTCTTTCTCATTGTGTCTAAAAGACTCAGTGGCCTATATAAAGTATCCGTATCCGCTTCTTTTTTCGGTTTTTCAATCAGTACAAGTCTCGCTCTTTTCCACCGCGAGCTAAAAACTCCCTGCACCAGGCACTGGTTGTACATCTCCAAGAGCAGCTCAGTCAGTTGCGACGCGACGATCCTGAGCATTTCCGCAGGGATGCCATCCAGTCCCGGTGCCCTGCCACTCTTAAGGGATGAAGTTGCCGCGATGAGTTCGCCTTCTGTAAAAAGAGGTATCTCGTCTGTCGGTATTTCCGCCGCTTCTGTCGTTTGGGGTCTGATGGGATGTGTGGGGAACAGCCCATCGATTACTTTTTCCATCGTTTCAGCTTCCATGGGTTCCGTGCGATACATTTCGCCCAGCTTTCGTGTAACAATCGCGTATCCGTCGCCGAATGGATCTTTCTCGACGTCGTCGATGATCTTCGTCCAGCAGCGGTGCTTGCTCTCTTTTATCGCGTCTCTGAGAATTTTTCGCGATTCGTCCTGTCTTTTGGAAAGGTCTCCGGCTTCAGGTCTTTTCTGCTTCCAGGCTCTTTGAGCCCTTCTTCTCTTTGGCGCTCGACTGTGATTTCTCATTGTACTGGTTTGACGGTCTTCGTTGATATTGAATAGAATATACTGGTGGTCGCTAGCTGTATATTCTTCCGTGACGTGCCAGTCTCTTATGTTGCGGATCGCCATTTCGCTTGCAAAGGTTACATCCGTTATTGATTCCCCAAAGCCTGTTCTATGGTAGGTAGGGTAATAACCCTCGTTCGCTACTATTCAAGTTCAGCCTGGCTGCCATCTCGAGGATGGCTCTGCCTCTTGGGTTCGTCGTCGGCATGCCCCATTCGGTGGCCCTCGCGTTGAAGTCGCCCCCGATCACGATTTCCCCGGGGACCTCTAATAGCGTCCTCCAATATCCCTAGTTTCCTTGTAAAGTCGGCGGCAATTAGGTTCGGTGACAGATATACGCTGAAGAATGTTATGCAACCCATACTTCCCCTTACGCAGTCTTCTCCCGTACCCGTATTCGCCAACCCGCGCTCGGGCACCCAAATGGCTGCGGTTTTTTCGCCGTTTGACATCCAAAAGGGTGGGTCTAGGTTCTTGTATTGTTCGCTGATCAATAGGACATCCACTTTCTGCTCCCTCACGTGTTGGGTTAGCAGATCATGTGCGAGACTACTTCTGTACGGGTTTTCTTAGAGTATCCTCGCCATTATCTTTGGATCTTGCTTGCGTTTAGGGCCGTCCGGAAGACTGCGCACGCTCCGGTGCCTGGGTGCTCAGGCGTCTTGTCGTCTTTGCAAAGAAAACACTTTATCTGTTGGGTCGGCACATTGCATGCCACCGCTCTATGTCCACCCGCACCACACTTCCAACAGCTAATGCTCCTGTCAGGACCTTTGCATTTGGCTTTCACGTGCACGTAGCCAAGGCAACGGTAGCATCGCGTGACGCTCGCTCGCACCCGCACTCGGCAGTTTACCCAGCCGATGCGAATCTTTTCCCTTTTGAGCAGTGCGGCGGCCTTAGTCTGGTCCAGTTCGACCACCGCCATCCTCTGTACTCTCGTATTTGGCTCAAACAGATGGACTTTGGCATCTTCTTTGCCGCAGCCTGTTGGGACTGTGATAGCACTGTTGACCTCTTCCTTCGTCATAAGTCCATCGATGTATCTGATCTCTAATATTGTCTTGGGGATCTTGCCTTTAATTGTGCCTGTTTGTCCGATTGCCTCTTAGATGGCCTTTTGAAATGACTTCATTTCGTCATTGCTTTCGCCCATCCCGACCAGAACGCCGCCTTCTCTTGTTTTGCGAACAAACTTAACCACCGTGTTTAGCTCTTCCGGCTTTACCTGTGCCTTCATCAGAGACAAAATGTCAGCATAGGTCTTGCCAATCTCCGGCCTTCTCTTCTCTCTTCTTTGGTTGGATCTGCTCCGGCTTTACCTTCTGTTTCTTTTTAGCCTTCCTGCCAGCAGCTACTTCCCATTGTGTCTGACCATGAGAAGTCTGGCCGTTCCCCTCGCTGTTCCTACTTGTCGAGGGAGCACTTACATCCTTCTTGTCTTTTTTGGCGGGGGTACCGCCGCCTCCGTCAGATGATGTCCGTACCCTCTTCTTTGATTTTACCGTTTTTTGAGGCTTTGCATTGTCCTCACTAGATTGTTTGGGGGACTGCCTCTTTGCGACATCTTCCATCTGATTAAGAAGCGTGAAAGCTTCGATCATCATGGTTCCTATTAAGGGTAAGCCTTCTTTGATCTTGATATTCACGCCCTTTTGCTTTTCCAAGGTTTTGGTAATTTCCCTGGACGTTTCACGCACCTCCCGTAGCTTGTCTCGCAGGCTGGCGTGGGCTTGTAGCCAATCCCTTATGGTCTGGCTCTCTTCTCCTACCTCTGCGTTCTTGTCAAACCAGTATGCACTCACGGCGTGAGTGTTACTGTCAGCAGGAGCCAAAGATGGTTCGGGTCACTTCGGCACGCAACCGTAGGTCTTGAAGAGGCCGTTAGAACGCCTCTCCATCCAGGATCTCCCTTTGGCAGCCCACGGGTCGCACCGGGCGGCAAACGCGGCGGCCTGATTTGGTCCACGGAGCATATTTTTTTTCTGCTCTACCCCCCGAGGCGTGTGCCTCGGCGAGCACTCCCCCATCCGCCAACCGGGGGACGCGCCACATACGGGGTGTCAGGCTTCCCCGCGTGGATAGCAGTGATGGTGGCAATAATAATAATAATAATAATAATAATAATAATAATAATAATAATAATAGTAATGTTCGGTATAGTAATAATGAGGATTAATGACTCGCACGTCTATGTATCGCTTAGGGATATAAACAAATCTGACAATATTGTGGATGTTGACCAGTCTCGCGTGGAGAAACCGGATGAGTTTCAATCGCCAAAACGCCAGCATCGAACTCAGAATCCTAGTTCCGACCGTAAGAGTCTTTCTAGCGAAGGCGGGCGTCTATCGCCGACGGATGGGATGAGTGATGCTGGGACGGCGGAGCTAATCGTTTCGAATATTTTTGACGGGTCAAATGATCCGGCGACTATGGGTCATTCATCGAGTGACATCCAGCGGGGTTGATCTCCATGGGTTACTTTGTCTAACCGTGGACTGGCCAATGACGTAATGCGTGCGAAGGACAAAATTACAGCATTCAACACCAGACACATCAACGTAACGCTTCTTAATCAGGACACGAGTGACAGCCTTATTCGAAGTAAAATTTTTACTTATGAATTTTTAAGCAGAGAAGCTTTTATTCAATCTAATAGTCTTAAAAAACCCGCACAGGGTTTAAAATTTAAATATATCTTCCATAGAGGCGGTCGTTTTCTGGTTAAGAAGCGAGACGGTGAAATGTCACACGCAAATGCAATGCAGGACCAGAATTGACCAGAAGAGGGTGTGAAAGAGCCTGTATGCAAGGGCTTCAAAGCGGGCTTTGTTAATGCAACCTAGCTTACGGTAGTTCACCGGCTACAGTGGTGTTTAATTAGAGTTTTCATCAGAAAATTCCTTTTTTAAGATATTATACAGTGTTATCTAGTGTCAATACCTTACAATTCATAGTATCAGACATTAGAATGGTGATATAAATTGTTTTGAGTATAAAATACTTTCAAAACTTGTAAGAGAGGGGAACACTGCGCACCTATATAGATATACTGATAGCATGGAATGAAAACTTTAAATTGTTGTATCTTAAAAAAAGCCTCGTTTGCCCTATCCAACGTTTTCTTTATGCTTGTATTGCTATTTTACACCCTAAGCTAGTTATTTAAAAATATTCTAAGAAAACTCGCTTTGCAATTCAACTAAACGTCCTCAAAATTCGGACTCGGTATAGGCTTCCCATGTTAAAATACAAAATTTTAAGGTTCAATATCTCTAAAAATAATGTCGCTTGGGGGGTAAAAAAAAACACGTTGTAGAATACACTTAATTGAACATGTAAGCAAAGTTTAAGCGATATCCTAAGAAAATAAATATTCCGGTGAACTACCTTAACAAGCATATTGAAATTTTCCGTCAGTGCCTCGCGAGTGCTCGTCCCTTTTATCACGTTGACCAGTCTCACACATGGATTGATGTTATCTTTGCTGATAATAATGACGTAGTGCTAGACGCCAATAACATCATAACGTCCTTTCCTAGCAAACATAACATCATTGATGTCACAATCGACATCCAGATATCAAAGTTACTTCCTAATCTTATCAGCTTCTCATATAGGGATTTTAAGTCGATTAGACAGAAGGAACTTCTTCATCTCCTCAATGCCTGTGATTGGTCATCAATTAGTTGCCCACATATAGACGTCAATAGTAAATTTGAACTTCTCAGCTCTAACATCATGGCTACTAGTGACAAACTCCGTTAAAACAATTCAGGCACAAAAAGAAAGGCTTTCCATCGTGGGTAGATGCTGATCTGACACACCTGCATGATCAGCTTGAATCGATTCGGCGGCGGCATAGACCTACTCATGCTAAAGTAGAGCAACGCAACTTGAAAGCGCGAGAGGCCTTTATTTAGAGCCGTATCTTCGAGGCCTTGAATAACAACAAGAACATTTGGAAAGAACTGCAGAACCTTGGCCTTCTGCATAAATTGAAAGAAGAACTGCATGGCTTCTCACCGGATGAGCTAAACTGCCATTTTGCCGGAGTGTCAGTCTCCCAAGCAGAGCCCAGCAAGGATCTTGATGACATCATAGCGTCAGCTACCAACGATGGCTTTCCCTTCCGTGAAGTAACCTTTTCGGACGTTGTGCTTGCTGTCGCACACTTCTCGTCGCAGGCCGTGGGAGATGATGGTATACCTCAGAACGCATCGCAAAGGCTCTTCCAGTTTCGGGGCATCATTTAGCCAGTATTTTTACCACCTCTGTATAACGGAATCTTTCAGGGAGCCTGGAAGAAGGCTAATCTCGTACCTCTCAAAAAGTCGGTAATATCATCAGCTGCCTCTGACTTCCGTCCAATAGCACTTTTGTGCTTTCTGTCCAAGGTTCTTGAGAAGATCTTTCATGATCAAATTTCGGAGTACATTGAATCAAGGAAAATGCTTGACTACCGCCAGACTGGTTTAAGGCAACATCATAGCATTCAGACTGCACTCCTGAGTCTGACTGAGGACATTCGAGTTGGTATAAACAGCAGTAAAAAGCTACTTACCATTCTCTTGTTATTCAATTTTAGCAAGGCGTTCGACACCATTTTGCTCTCTAAATTACTTCGAAAACTAATTAGGATAGGTTTCTTTAGATCCGTGGTTTGGTGGGTCAGGTCGTATATAACAAATCGTAACCAATGAGTGGTTACTAAGTCAAATTTTTTGAAGTTACTCTAAATCTATAGTTATTCAATGTACACACTATTTAACATATTTTAAGCCTTTTTTTACATTTTTTGGTCAAATTTCTATGAAACTATTTATTATTGTAGCTAACGTAAAAGAAGATGTTTGGTACGCATTAAGTACTATACAGATATGTCCTCTGCTATCAGACGTACATATTTTCAAGAATTATTATATCTTCATATTTATTAATATTTATCTATATCGCTGTATGTGCTCAAAATTCAATTTTACATATACGATCCGTGTGAGATATATCATATTTTGCTCCATTTGCATTTTCAATCCATATAAATGTGAATAATAATTCTTCACTCGTACGCGATGTCGATGTATATATATTATACATATTTATACTTCGGCCGAGTGACAAACACTATATGGAATGGCTGTTGTATCTTTTCTAACACAGCAACTGTACACTCGTTTAAGACAGCGGTCGCGCCGCGTTTTTGCGCAGCAGCGCTACAAAAATAGGGAGAGCTGCCGTGCAAAACTGAGGGTATAGTCGCTGCGCAACCCATGCTCAGCAGCACCCTCAAGAATTTTCCAGTGTACGAGAGAAAATAATTTTTATTTTAAAAATTCTATTATAAACAAGTCTCTTTCTTAAAAATGGCATTGCTAAATGTTTCAAAATTTTTAAAGTAGGATTGACATCCATTGAACTATATTTCCTAAATCATTAATTAACATATCATCATATTTACTCATTTTAAAATGCTCGAAAAAACCATAAGTATTTTTTACTATTTTTCACATCTTTATAATGCAATAGTCTATTTTTTTTACATTAGTTGTCGTAACTATCAAAATTTAATTTAGCCAACAAGTTACACTCTCATGATATTTCTTTTTCATAGTTAAAAATAATGCAATAGGACGAAAAGCAAACTTTTTAACATCCGTACAAGCTCCGCAATGTACGCATAAGTTTTCTAAAAACTAAAGTCATCCAAATATTATTATAGAAAATATTTGAGTGTTTTTCAATCTCCCACTCTTCCCGCTGATACTCTGGGCTACAACTGACCAGCCAGCAACAGTACAACATCTGCACCGCTGCTAGCCAGCAGTGGCAACAGCAGGATCTACGGCGGAGCGACGAACGCATACCTATAGATATCTCGAGACGAGCGGCGCTGTGTGCACGTATATATGAATGTGTGAGAGTAGGAGTGATGCCGCAGTGGCGGCACGGCGCGCGCATCCCTGTACGCGTGTATAAATGGATTTCGTAAATAGGTGTGTATGTAAGTGTTGATGTAAGTTCAGTAGCTCCAGTGCAACTTCAGCGCCTAATTTCTACTTAAGAGCAACTTACAGCCTTGAGTAGATAACACTTAAGAAAATTTCGACATTGCTTATACTTATACAATTTTCGAGTCCGACACAATAACGCAACTTAAAACGTATCTGTTAAAAACTTAGAATAATTACAACATTTCGTATACTTCAAAAATTTTAGATTCAAATACGATAATGCAAATTTAAGCATATCCATCCAAAACCATATTGTATAATCATAGCGGATTCACAAAACTATTTTGTTAATAAGAAAATACGCAAAATTTATGCGATATTCTCATTCATAATAATCTATTAAATATATTTATTTTGTTGAACACGTGGATGAAAAAGTTTTTTAGTCGTTTAAAACTTTTTTATTATATACAATTTTTTTTCGATATTTCCGTCCGCCATATTGGATCCGCCATTTTGAATTTTCAAAATCTGATAACAGATTTGTAATCAGCGACCTCGAAAACCTCTATATACAAACTTTCTACGAAATATTATGTATTGAATTACATATTTACAGTTATTTTGTGTTAGGGGTGGTTTACCCCCTTAGGGATAATATTTATGAAAACACCGAAAGACGTCAACTAAATTTTGTTATTAAGGATGTTTAAACATTTTTTCCAATTTTTTTTAGTAGGATTAAACATTTTTATTATAAAATTATGCCAAAAAATATATGTTTTCAACCCCTAAAAAATAGGGGATGCTACCCTTACTCTTCAAATCACCATGAAATACTTGCTCTTTTTGTAAGAAATAACCTCCAATTTGTTTCATTGAAAAATATTAATTTTAAGCCGAGATATTTAAAAAAAAACGCTTTTTGGGGGTTAACTTTAGGGGAGGTTTTTACCCCTTAAAAGTGAAAATTAGCCGATAAAAAAAATACGTTTCTCTTATTTTTTTATGTTCTACAACATATATGAAAATCATCAAAATCGGTGAGTTCGGGTTGGGTACCTTTCCTTGTAAGTCAGCAGACTAGACGACGACTACCACAAGTACAGAATGGATTGCGCGAGAAAAATGATTGTCATGTCTGAAGATATGTTTTCGCGTATGCGAAACGATCAACTAGCAGTAACATCAATATCAGTAGCAAACACTTGTCTGAAAACTCTGTTCAAACGTGTCGCGACAACCTTCTAAGACTCGATTTTGAGATGCACATGATTTCACATTAGAATAAATACACATACGAGCGTAAAAAATGTCAAAATTATTTACAAATACTACGGTGATGTTTTTTTTTTTTTTTTTTGAAATTCTGAATTTATTGTCGAACATGATTTCGAGCGTGATATCAATGCAATAGAGGCCACATTGGCACCTCTGACAGAAGAAATTATACTTGATAGTGTGCTGAAGAGTTTCGCTCACAAAACTCGCCTTCTGCTAAAACGTTGGAGAACAGTTGCCGGCGATCTTCTTAAGTGGGAAGAGTCAGTATAGACGTCGAACCTATACAATATTCCAACATTATAGAACTGATTAGCGACGTTGTCGCGTATAGTAGCTAGTCTACTGCGAATAGTTTACATCGACTCTCAAGTAGTTGGCGAGCACTGCATTATTTATTTATTTATTCAACCAGTAATATTACACTGTAATATAGAGTATTATATATAGAGTACTGTAATCATAGTACTAATACACTGTAATATTACTAAAGAAAGGGTATATAAGAAGGTGCGAGACAAGCTCAAAATGAATCGAGATTTATTCCGTCTATTTTTGGCGAGACAAGGCGGGATTCCGTCTCGCACAACAATCTCAAACTTTTTCTAAAATCCCGAGAAATCTCGAGATTCTCGAGCAAATTCAGGATTCTCGAAAAATTTCGGTATTCCTAAAAAAATTGGAGTCGTGAGATCGTAGATTCGCGAAAAATCTCGGGATGCTCGTTGTCATGGCCGAGCCATAGGCTCTCTGGTAGCATCTCAAACGTAAAAACACATGTATTATAAATACGATAGTATTTATTTACAAAAGCATTTTCAAGGATTATATACATATTTCATTTTTTAATATTCTCATGACAAAATGCTAACTCTTCCACGTGGTCCGTAAGAAATTGGATTCGTTTGTGCGTAACAGCATTACAAATTGTTGGTTCTACCAATTATTACCTCTCACTGCTTACCTGCGTAGCCGTCCCAGACAAAAAGTTTTGCGCCACAATGGCCAGGTGACTATAATGAATCTGATTTTCTGACCACCAAGTAAGAGGACAACTTTTGGCGTCAATCACATTCTGTTTTAAAAATAGCAAGCATTCATTATCTGGTCCTGCGTTTTGTAGATTTTGTGCTTTATCGTAAAGTCGAGCTTGATTAAAAAACTCATAATTTTCTCATTGATTCCCCTTAAACATTAAACAAAAACCGATTATTTTATGCGATTTAAATTTTAATATTTACATCTTGAGTCCTTTAATTATTATAGCACGAAAAGACGATAAGTACGCAATCAAATTTAAATAAGAAATAATCTCGAGAATCTATCTTCATATACATTTTTGGAAATAGAAACATGCAAATAATAAAAAATCAACATTGTTTCGCGTAAATTTCTAATTAAAATATTTTGATGTTAATCACCTGTATCAGAATCCCGCGTGGTATCAAGATTGTTCTGATTTTGTGCATCCAATGCATTTTTTTCAATTTTGTCTTCTGCTTCAATAAAATTTGAAATGCGTTTCTTTTTGCATCTTCATCTAAAAACCGATCTTTGTATCTGAGGTCGATCATCATAGACGTTATAAGTATTTCATTACTATGTACAAAGTGGAATCTTGATGTTATCGATACTTGATATTATTCTGCAAGCTTATTTTCTTCGAAACTTAGATTTTTATCGTATTCTAAAACATTTAATAATCCAAGTACCATTGTTATGTACGATGGTAATGTCGGATACTGATCTCCCTCCATTATGGTTGTTACTTGCTTGACAGGACTCAAGACATTTACGTATACGTTGATAACATTCCACTCCTAATTAGTAAAATTTTCAGGCATCCCTCGTTCGACGAGTGCGTTGCACATAGCTGTCCGCAATTTAAGCAAACGATTTAACATTAAGTAAATAATTGCTGATAATTGCTAATAATTTAAGAGATGTTTCATTCGGGTGCAATGTCTTTTGTGCCTCTTTTAACTTTGAATTCGCAATCGATGAGCGTTTAAAGTGACCAACAAATCGTTTCGACTTTGAAATAATTTTATCTAAAAAATCATTATTTTTCTATACATATTTTATCGTTAGTTGTAACAAGTGTTCGAAGCATGGAATGCGTGTCCAGGTGCTCGACATGGATACAGCGCTTGTAATGTTAGGTGCGCCGTCAGTAATAAAATACTTGTTTAAAACGGTAGTATCTAGGCCCCACTCTACTAACTGATTACTTAAAAATTCATTTAAATTAAAAGTCCAGTCTGCTTTAGCCAATCGTGGATTATACCTACTGCCTCCGCCTGCTTTCCGTCACCCAACCTATTTTGTATTGCCATGAATACTCGTGTAGTATAAGAGCGATCTGCATTTGCCACGCGCGGATTATAGAAACACCCTGCGTATCGAGTACGATTAAAGTGTAAGTATATTATACAGATATAATCGTGAAACTAGATAATAATGAACTCAACTAAACAAACATCGTATTAAGAATAATACCTTGTAACATCACACCTGTCTGTCTTAAGGTGCTCGCGAATGTCCTCAATAAATAACTAAAAAAACAGGGAAATTAATACAAGTGTACAATTATTCATAATAATAATAAAACCTAATCCCTAACACAAGCCGAACAATCCACCGCGATAGCGTGACAATAGTAGTATATGTGCAAGGATAGGGACAAGATGGCGGCCAAAGAGGGGAGGTAAGAGCCTCAGTCAGCGTACAAGGATAGGGACAAAGATGGCCGCCGTTGTAGGGAACAGCTGACGCTCGTAGAAGGTTAGGTCCAAGATGGTGGACAGAGTGGTTGGTTTGTGTACCTCTCCCCTCTAGCCAGCGATATAGCGTGGTTGTAGCGTCTGTGGGATTTACCCCCTCCTTTCAGCAGCTGTCAATGCATCGTGTACATGTGGCGTCCTTTTAACTATGTGTTGGTGAGGTAGATTTCTGCACCTTCTAACACGTATGCATACATATGTGTACATGCACGTACGTATGCATACATATGTGTACACGTCCGTACATATGCATACATATGTGTACACGTCCGTATGTATGCATATGTGTACACACATCTCCACATTCAGGCATATGTGTGTGTGTGCACGCGAGCGCATGCTCGAGAGCGTCTATACACGCTCATATGAATATCATAATAATAATAATAATAATTATAATAATAATAATAATAATAATTATAATAATAATAATAATAATAAATATCAATAATAATTACGTAAAACTAAATAAATAATAGGTGCAGGATATATGTTCAGTTTCGGTAAATAAGGAAAAATGTAATAATAAATAATTTTTAAACAATTGCAAATGTCTTTTACATTAATTTATTCAGAAAAGTAGTATAAAATTTTATAATATTTATTTTTAATAATAGTTATAATAGTGATAATTGGAATGTTACATACAAATTGTTTATAATATTTTAGGTTTACATGATTGAATACAATATTTCGAATGACGTTTATGACCACTACCTACATGATATTTTTATTTACTACTATTTTTAAATTTTACTGTGAAACCACGAAGACGGATATAAAAACGTTCTACAATTTTATCATTTCTCCTATAATCAGTAGTGAATAATTTACCAAATCTCTCTAATGAATAACCACGTTTCATATAGTCTAAAAACATCAGAAAAAACTGACCACACACTTTAGAGTTTAGACTTTGTAATTGTAGAGTATTCCACTCATAAAAAATAGTATTACGCTGCACTGCTCTTATATGGTGTGGAAAAACAGGCTGTACTCCATAGCTGTCAAAAAAGACTCCGTGGCCCCATCTGTCAATGTATAAAGCGACCCAATGAGATCCAGGCTGTGTGTGTA
>QLYP01000994.1:8623-31721 GCA_016647725.1 Nasonia giraulti | reverse complement strand
TTTACACCACTTGACGTCAGTATGTTGATGTTTCCCTCTTCGTCCATTTCTGGATAAATAGAATCATCAGGGTATTTTTTCACGATACCCAGCTCCTGGTCTTAGAGCAGCAAGAACAACTGCAGATTTTTCTGGTCTGTTTAATTCAAGCAAATCAGTTAAATGTTTTTATGAAATTTTAGTCGAAATTAAAAAATTGCAATTTTAATTAATTTCGGTCGAACTTGAGTTTAATTTTTGATAAACGTTTCTGCTTCCCGATTCGATCAGCGTGCGGTAACATAGTTTAAGACTCAAACTTGAATAATTTTAAATTAAAAATCGATCTATCATCTTTAATTTACACTATTGTGTCATCAAGCATCGGTATTCGTAAACGTATACTGCAGTCAAGCTTCGAGTCGCGAAACCAGCGCCATCGGTTGCGCTCACGAGTAACTAGCTCGTCTCGTCGCTATCATGTGCACTGAGAGTAAGATGGCGCTCGCGCTCGAATGAGCCAACGGCTTTTATTTCCCGCGTTGCCACGCGTCGCCATTTTGTTTCGCTGCGCCTTTGTCCCGAGCGTTCGAAACACGCGCGCGGGCATACTCGAACTCATGCTCTAAGAATCGCCTGCCTCACGTGCCGCGCTACAAATTTTGCGTCATGCTCGTTGGAAGATTTTACCGTCTTCCCGCAAAATTTCACTCGTGCACTTTACCAAAGAGAAAGACGGTGACTTACCCCTTGTCATGGGCATATTAACAGACACTCTTTTTGTCTGATCGGACATCGTTGCACAAATCAAGCTGAAGTAGTCCCAAAAGAGTCACCGGTCGTCTCCGCAGCAAAACCACGCTGATGTGTCTGTAGCTTGTCCTGTCCTCCACAGGTCGAGCGGTGCACGTCGAAGCTGGAATGCAGAGCGTCAAACTTTGATCGTCGAACTTTTCACTGAAAGGGAAAACCCGTATTTTTCAGCACTTCACTCGCGAGATATTTTCACCAAGTACACGCACAGGTCTAGCAAAGCCTTAAGCAGCGCTGTGGAAGCGTGCTGGGCCCATAACCTGTTGCCGCGGCGTCGGCGATGGTCGACGAGGCCGGTAAGAGGGGGAGAGCGCAGTCCCATCATGCCTTGCACGCATGGAGTCTCCAGCGGGCCGAAGTCTGCTCGCTTACACTCAACATATATTTTTGCAGTTAGGTTGTATATGTTGTTCTAGACAACACTTCGAGTTAAAAAAGTAATTTATTCTTCGACAATCAATTTTTGTTGTTATGGACGAATTAGTTTTATTTTGCATTATAGGCTGTTTTCTTTGATCCACTTTTTAATTTTAACCTTTCTGATGTTGTTGTTTGTTAAATCCTTAAGTTCTTTTGGTAATCTGTTGAAGGTTGTTAAAGCTCTTATATAGCTATTTTTTATGCTTATCTTTCTGCGACGTTTGGGAATTTGTATACTTTTATGCCTAGTGGTTTTATCTGAATTTAAATAGTTATCCCGTAGTTCTATATAATGGTACATCAGTGATTCATATGTGAAAGTTTGTTCCAAATTAAGTGGTTGATTATCAACTAAAAATTTATTCTTGTTTACTATTTTGAGTAATTTGTTCTGTAGACTTTGAAGACATCCAATTGTGCTTGTATATGCACCACCCCAGGCTATGATGCCATAAGAGGTGATGCTATGAAACAATGCATAATGTAGCATTTTCAAATTCTCGGTAGACATAATTCTTGAAAGCTTGTAAAACATAAAAGTCAAATATTTAGTTTTGTTATATATGTAGTTAATATGAATATCCCATTTCATGTTGCTGTCGAAAATAACGCCGAGATATTTAGCGTTATCAACTCGTTTTATTTGTTTACCATGAATATTTATGTTTAGATTTTTTGGGTTACTAGTAGCGGTATTACCAAATTCTACGTAAACAGTTTTTTCTGTATTAAGTGACAATTTATTTAATGCCAGCCAGTTGGCTATATTGTCAAGGCGGTTATTCACTTTTGCTTCAACCTCTTGCCAATCATTACCTGCAGTTATAACTGCGGTGTCATCAGCAAAAGATAAAATTGTGTTGTTTGGCATTGTAACTAGTAAATCATTGATGTAGATGATAAAGAGTAATGGCCCAAGAATAGTACCTTGAGGTACACCCATGCTTAGAGTATTGAAATGGCTTACTTTGTTATTTACTTTTACCCTTTGTTTTCTGTTGCTTAGGTAATCTTTTATGACTGATTCCTCTAATTCCATAGTTATGTAGCTTGTCAATGAGAATTTGATGGTCCACCGTATCAAACGCCTTGTCAAGATCAAGGAAAGTGATTGCGATAGGATTGCTTTTGTCAAGTTGATTATAAATCTGATTTGTTATTTGGTGGAGGGCATCTTTAGTACTTCTGTTTTTCCTAAAACCAAATTGCTTATCTGAAAACAAGCTACATTCATCAAAGAAATTTAGTATACGTTTATGTCACAATTTTTCGAAAATGTTTGCAATATTAGATTGCCTTTTCCAATCTCAGATTTATTATGCGAACCAGAGGATCGCAAATATACTCGTATATTGTTTTTAAAGTCAGAGTATTGATGCCATCAATTCCACCATTTTTATTTTTCATATTATTAATTATTTCATGTATTACTTTATAGTTTGTTGGGTGAATAAAAATACTTGTGTTGTTCATGCTTGGCATCTTTATTTTCTCATTCTTTGGCATATTTATTTTGCCTTGTAACTGCTTACCTATGTCGCAAAAGAAGTTGTTCATATGTTCGGCCATCTCATTTGCATCAGTGATTTTTTTGTTGTTATTTATAATATAATTAATGTTATTGCACTTTTTAGGATTCTTACCCATTTTATTATTAATAATTTTCCACAAATTCCTTTGATTGCACATATTCATTTCTATCTGTTTTTTATCAAATTCTTCTTTCGCTTTGTATATAATTCCATTAAGTATTTTGTCATAATTATTATATGCTTCTTTTTTTGTTAGATTACTAGGATCACTTTTCCATATTTTATACAGTTCCTCTTTTTTATTGCACGATATCGTTATTGCTTTCGTTATCCAGTATTTTCTTGGTTTCATTTTATTGTGATTATTCTTTCGCACTTTATATTCTTTTTTGTGCACGTTTCGATTTTTAGAATTAGGTCATTTAATGCCAGATTTGGATCTGACATTAATAAGATGTCTGACCAATTTACCCTTTCTGCAGCTTTCCTTAGCTTGTTGTAATTTATCTTTTTATGTTCTTCATGACTAGAATTGTTTTTAATGCCCTTTAGCGATATCATTATTGGGTAATGATCATTGAAAGGGACATTGAGTGTGAAAGTTTTGTATTTTTTATCTTGCTTAGCTTAATAAAGAAATTGTCTATGCAAGAGCCCTTATTTATATTAGTAGTCGATGGTCTAGTTATGCTGGTTATTCCCGGGTAATACCCATTCTCTAGAAATACTTGTAAGAATTCCTGGTCTACCACATCTTGATTTAAAATATCGCAATTAAAATCTCCTATTATTAAGTTATTTTTATATTTCTTGTTAAGTTTTATAAGGTTTTTGATGTTCAATAAAAATACTGTTTTGTGCATATCATGCGATCTATAAATTGCTGATAATATTATTTCTTTATTATTTGTTAAAGTAATTATAGAGTTGATAATCTTGAGATTGTTTATTTGAATAATTTCTGTTGTTTCAATTATGTTTTCACTTATGTATATAGCTACTCCATCTGATTTATTTATTCTACTATTATTGTAGTAGATTTTATAGCCTTTTATATTACAAATTTCATATTTTTCAAGATTCCAAGTTTCAGTACAAACAATAATACACGGTTTTACTTCTAGGCTGTTTAAAAAAGCAAGTAGTTTGTTATAATTTGCATTTAAGCTTCTTATATTAATACACAAAATTATTTCTTTATCATTTAACAAGTGCCTATTTAACATGTTTATATTATGAAAATTGTATTCTTGATTAAGGATATCCTTTTGAAAGTCTATATCCATTACCTTTCCTTAGTATTCTTGGATAGTACTGTTTGTATGGGCGATGCTAATGGCCCTGCTGATGTAGCACTCGCTAATCTTGTTCTTGTACGTGTTACCATTTGTCGCGAAAATGTGCGCTCTACTTTACCGAAGAATCTTTGGTGATTCGGCTGAATTGGATAGTCTGTCATTTCAATGAATTTTTTTATTTTATGTTTTAGAACTTCACAATTATCACTATCTATGGCACTATGATTGATGTTGTAATTTGTCTTATATTTTTTATTGCTAATTTCACAGTTTGGACACTTATTTGTTTCACTATTGCACTGAGCAGCTGGGTGATCTCCCGCGCATTGGTAACACGTGGCTTGGTTCCTACAGTTTTTGCCACTATGACCAAATCTAGCACATTTGTAGCATGGATTTGTATTTATGATGGCAAAAACTCTACAATTTTGATATCCAATGAATAATCTGTTTTTGTTTTCTTTTATATGTTTATAAATCGCTGGTGTAACTTCTAGTATTGCACACATGGTTGTAGATTTCGCCACGAAAACTAACGGATTTCACGTTTTTGCCACGAAGACTAACAAATTTCAGATTCTGATAAAATCTATGAACATCAAAGTGCATACAATAAAATCTAAAATGGGTTCAAATGAAAAACACACATGCGAAAATCTTGTTTTTAACGAATTGGTAAAACAGAAAAAAATGAGCCTAGGTATAGATTAAAATCCATTCAATAGAAGCTGAGATCGAAGCGATGCAATTTTCAGTTATATAGAGTATACAGGGTGAGAAACAATTTTGAAGCTTAATATCTTTGAAAATAATTGGTTTCATAAACAACCCAAACATAGGGATCGAAGTGCTATACAATGCTAACATTCGCCTCTGAACAAAACATCACTGACTGCTTGGTCAATTTTTTCGGTCTACCTCTCTTTCTTTTAGTTTCTTTCACTTTATCATTGGACTCAACTTCTTCTGAGCTAACTAGTTTGTTTACATCTATAACATCAACCTGACTCATATTTTCTTGACTTTTCCTCTCCTGTTCTACTTGTTGACTATCAACTTCATCGTCTATATTTATCTTGAATAACTCTTCGTCAGACTCTCTTTTATCAAAATAATCTTTGTACACTACCTCCTCTATGCATTTAACATGTCTACTTTCATATAACTTTTTCTCTTCAGGTGTATATAAAATATACCCCGTTGGAATCTAACCCACTACAAAACTCCTGATTCCTTTGACGCTAAACTTAGTGCCCTCATTTCTAGTTGCCCTTGCATAAGCTACACATCCAAATCTCTTTATCTGTCTTAAATTGCTATCAATTTTCGAGTTTAACAAATTTATCGGAATTTTCATTTCATTAGACTTATGCGGCGTTCGATTATACACATACACGCTCGCATTCACTGCCAAATCCCACATTGTAGAAGGTAAACCTGAGTCAAACATCCACGCTCTTATCTTGCTCTGAATAGTCCTATTAAAACGCTCAGCCACACCATTATGTTCTGGTGTGTCTGGGCATGCCAATTGCAGTTCAGCTCCAAGCTTATCCAGAACATCTATCATTGCGTTTCCTGTGAATTTCGTCCCTCTATCACACCTCAAATAGCAAAACTTTTCATCTGAACCTAACACGTTTCTGACACTCCTAATAAATTCTACTAGACATTTGCTAACCTCAGTTTTGTGTCTAATAAGATATGCTAAAGCCGTTCTCGAATAATCATCTATGAAAACCACAACAAACTTATAGCCTTTTGGAAATGAAACTGGACTAATAGGTCCCATCGTGTCTGCATGGACAATTTGCAATGGCCTCGATGCTCTAGTCCTAATTTTATTGAAAGCAAGCTTGCAACTTTTAGTTATTACACACACTCCACATTTACTAACACTTTCTTCTACATTTACTCCTTTTATATCAAGTATTTCAGGAAACTGTTCTGCCAGTTTTCTGATGTATATAGCCGATACATGTCCTAGTCTTAAATGCCAAATCATGGCTTTGTCAATTCTATTAATTGATTCAAATGATCTACTTTTATAATCAATCTCAAGATCATTAGAGCCATTGCAATCCCCCATTACATGAATCTTTCTATCTGTAGCAGTATGTAATAAATCAGATATTCTATCTCCTATACTTGAATTTTCTGTGTTCTTATCTGTCTCTAATTTTTTTCATATTCTCCTCATTTTTAGATTCAACCCTCTCTTCTACTTGACTTAATTCATTTCCCTTACTCCTGGTATTGTATGGATGATTCTGTTCTAATGAGCTTATTAAAGCAAAAGCTTTAGACACTTCAATCTCGTTCTTGCCTTTGGATGCAATCTTTAATTTAATTAACCAAAATGGATTTTCATACTTTCCGATCAATAAATTCTCTTTGGATTTCGGATCAAATATATTGATTACTTTATTGTTTAAATAGACTTCGAGTCCTTGATCAACAAATTTCTTTAGTGACAATAAGTTTTCCGACAACTCATTAGAATACAATACATCCGACATTATAAACTCCTTACCATTTTCTGTCCTAATTCTAACATCACCTTTTCCCTGAGTACTCAGATAATTATTCTTATTCGCATAATTAATTTCATTCACTTCATTTTCACTCAATATCTCAAAAATTAATTTCGATTTACTCAGATGCTCTGTTGCACCAGAATCCGCTATAAATTTAGTAATTTTATTATCCCTCAAATTTCTATCAATTAAATTACAATTTAATTTACCTTGGTAATACTGATCCTACTCTGAGTTTTCCATGTAGCCGAAATGAGCTGAGGCACCTCTGCCTCTAGCACTTCTGCCTCCTCGGTTAATCGAACCTGCGCCACCATCTCTCGTGGCTCCTTGGTTGTGGTCTCCTTGGCCCGTCCAGTTTGGTCTTCCACGTCCTTGGTTGTGAGGAGGTTCTAGTTTCGCCCTTTTGCTAGCTGGTCCCTGCTCCCCTCCAGTCGGCTTCCTCCTATTATATCGGAATGGCTCCAGGCAGGAAGTAGAAATGTGATTTCCAACCTTGTTACAATTGTAACATACCACCTCTCCTGAGGTCGGACAATATCTGCTGATGTGTCCATTCTTGACGCACGAATAACACCTGACATCATCCTTCCCTCTTCTCTGAAATTGCTCTCCTCTCTTGCCTCCTCGAAATCCGGCATTGAACGCGGACTTAGGCAGTTGCCTCTGCCGTCTCAAACCTTCCTCCTGCAAAATAAATTTTTTTAATTGACTACGTCATTTCTCGCCCAGTCGATTCTTCAAGTAGACAATCAGCCACAGTTACGTTGGGCACCGCATCTTTGATTGCTTGTATAAACAGATCCTTTTTATCTTTTTCCGTTAATTTATCAGCATTAGGCGTATTTTCATATACATCATTAAAATATCTCATGTTCAATCACACTTCATACATGTCATACATTTCATTTTATTTATTTATTAGAATTCAATTCTTATTTTATTTTACTTCCTATAACTCATGCGTTTCTTAATAAATTACTGTCCCGTACTTCACATCCTAATCTGATTTTACGAGGGTCCTAACTTACTCTACTCTTTAGCACATCCCATGCATGCATAATTTTAATAGTAAGTTAAGAATTATCCCATCTGAATAAATTCCCTCAACCTAGTAACCTCGGTTTCCCGTCCTCTGTCAGTGCGCACTTTCTCATCTCCTTACTAGGACACGCCCTCTTAAATCATCACTAAATACACTTCTTTACTTTTAATCCCTCAGTACACTTCCTTACCTATTTTGAACAACTATTTTCCTAGGTACACTCTCTCCTCAGCCAGTATATGTAAAGCATTCATCGCCTTACATACTCTTCTCACTATCTCTTCGATTCTCTCCTCTGTCTCTGTAAATTCAACATAGCATTAGTTCGACAGATAGCTTATTGTATACTACGGCCGCAGACAATCATCACGCACTACGCCTGGCAATAGCGCCTATCGGCCATACGCGCGTGAGCACGTGCCCTCGACACTAGAACTTGCGGTCATTCGTCGGCGTCGAGTCAAGTGGCAACCGCAGCACTTCGCTTAGCGTAAAAGACGATCAGCTGTTTTTCAAATTTACAGTCTCACGCTCGTGCATACTCTCATGCTCACTCATGTATGCTCTCACTCTCTCTCTCTCTCTCTCTCTCTCTCTCTCTCTCTCTCTCTCTCTTACTCGCGCATGGCATACGCTCTCGCGTCCCCGCGCTGTACCGCTTTTTCCCTCTTTCTCGCATGCACGCGCTTCAACTCTGCCGGTAAAATACCGCTCTTTCTCTCTCTCTCTCTCACACACGATTTCCCGCTCAAACTTGCGCCGCTCGTCAGCCATCTTGCCGATTTGACCGGTTCTTGGAATTCAGAGCACGCTTGCTTTGTACCAAGAAACGCATACACGTTTAATCACGATTTCAGCTTGCGTCTTTTTTTTTCCCTAACTTTCCCTTTAACCCTCACGTCGTCAAATTTCTGAGAGGTCGTTTTTGTTTCGCGTCTTTTGTTCAGCGTTTCCTGATAAATGAATTTATCTTACACTATTTCACACACGTCATTAATTTTACACGTCAGATTTACTTTACTCTCGATTCCGTGATTTTAGTTTTCTAAACGTCACTTCCACGTCTCTAACTTTCCTAAGATTTTACTCGCGTCCTTTGTATGTACACTCGCATTAATTATCACCCACCTGTCTCCATTATTGACTTAGGCGCCATACTCTCCTCAGGAATCTCACGACCTTCCTCAATGCCGCTCGAAGCTGCGTTTTCTCTCTTCCTCTTAAAGTACGCACTCACGAACACTTTCACAATATTAAAGTTGTTTATTCGCGCCGTGGTTGCGGGCTGAGACCCATAACCTGTTAGAATAACAGACCAGGTAGGTGCTCGCAATAAAAACACACACAAAAGATTCGGACGTAAGTAAAAAGCTTTATTCGGTTAGAGTGACAGACGATGCACACCGATTGGTAGCTCGGGAGCAAGTGGCGCGCAGCGCCGCCTCTCGTGGAGATGCCAACACGGCGCTCCCTACTCCTGTACGTGGGCATAACGCCTATGATCTATATATATTCCCACATTACACAAACTCAAAAATTTACTATTACAAGGCTTCCTTAGGAAGGAAGCAATACCATATATATACTATACAAAATCACTGACTAAAATTCATGACATTTTACTAAATAAATAAGTGTTTTTAGTCACTTGCCACGGCTTTGTGAAAGATCCGGATCGTCTTCTTTACTTTACCCTAGTTCAAAATATACCTTAAACATGCCCCCTCAGACCTAATAAAAGACATTTCTAAAAAATATTAATTAAATGTTGTTAGCAACATGTACAGTGTGAAAAATATTAATTAAATTTATTAGCTACGTACACGTTCCTTAAGTAACGAAGATATATTTATAAAATATGTTACAAATATTAATATACAATATTTTAATGAAATATTTTAAAATATTAATATAAAATATGTTTAAAATATGTACAAAAATAATTTAAAAATTATATGTGAATTTTATTTTTGGAAGTTTTTATGACATCTTACTTATGTTTTTGGGACATGCAAGTTTCCGTAATTTATATGTTATGAATATTATATTTCGAAATATTTTTTGGATACATATCTGAAAGAATTTAAGAATTAAAAAACTTTGACGTGAAGGGGAATTGAACCGGCGACCTTCTGCGTGATAGTCTGGCACTCTACTCGTTACGCTATGGATGAAATTAGAAATATCGCTTAAAAAATGGCACCCATACACCACCACAATGATTTCGGAATTGTATACTTACTACACTGAAAAAACACAGCCGTTTCTGCTGTAGAACACCGCAGTTTTAGCGAGTGTCACCACAGTAGCGACTTTTCAGTAAAAACAGCGAGTGGCCACTGGTATTTTTGGCAGGTCTCGGCGAGCTGTCTCTATCTCGAGGATATTTTGGTTATGTAACACCTTTTAAACCATCCAAAATCTTAAGAAATTAATTTTTTTAATGAGTAATATGATTAATTAAATTAAAATTATAAGTTATGAGCATTATAAAAGAGTAAAATACCGTGAATAACGACCATCAACTTATTATCATCCTATTATCGCATGCAGAGTGACTATTAGCAAATAAATTACATGAACATTTTTAATTTTGTTACTTATCAGTCCCATAATGGTCATTACTTATAAGTTCATCATAATACTCATTAAAAAATTCATTTCTCAAGATTTTTGGTGTTTTGAAAGGTGATACATAACCTACATATCCTCAAGATAGAGACGGCTCGCCAAGACCTGCCAAAACTACCAGTGGCTACTCACTGTTTCTACTGAAAAGTCGCTACGGTGCCGCACTCGCTAAAACTACCGTGTTTACAGTAGAAACGGCTGTTTTTTTTCAGTGTATGTACTTTTGTAAATTATTTCTTCAAGTATAAAAATTCAAAATACCATTTTTGGTATTATAAATGTCTCAAATAAAAAATAGGGTGTCGGTAACACAAATTTCTGTAAAGTGTTAATTTTTTTTGCAAATTAATGATGTCTTTTTTTTAGTTAGATTTAAATGCGTTACGTACTTTTTAAGATGGTCAATATATTTAAAAAAATTTAGATAATCGGTTAAAATTTTTAAGGAGTATTTAAAAAAAATTGTAATATGCGAGGTTAAGTTAAAGTTAACTTAAAAAGATTATAAAAATGTTTCCTAATATTTTATCGATATATTTCTATCTAAGTTAATCAGAATCAAGTGGCGCGGAAGCGCCACGAAGGCGAGTTTGAGAAGCAGACGAAGCTTTGGCGCCCGCGACATTATTTACTTCTATATTGGTATCCGACATTTTACTTTTAAGAAAAACGATACTTTCCATAATTGTTTCTAAGTGATTTTTATATATTATCACATTCGTGTGCTAATCAGTGATTTTTAATAGAAGTTGTCAAAAAAAAAAAAACGCTGTAATTTATATAATATAAACAATTTTGTATATGATTTGCTAAAATCATTACCTTTTTCTCCAGTGTGAAAGGACGGAGAAGTTAGCCACGTCTAGTATAAGAGGACGGTGAAGTTAGTTGCGCATCAAAAATGATAGGAAATTGCTTTTCCACCTTTTTTACATATTCTTACATTCCTCATATCTTTGCGGGGTTACATACAAAAAAATATTACTGCGGCGTCCTATTAAATTAAAAGTCTGTATTATAGGTATAAAAATCATTTAAGGGCAGTGTATAGGTGTACAAGGTTGCCGGTGACAAGGTCTAGGTGTCGCGCTCCGTGGTTTTTCGTGTCTAGCTGTAAAAATCATTCGAAGAAGGTGTCTAGATGTACAGAGTGGTCGATGACGACGTCTAGGTAGTTCACCTCGTGGTTTTTGGTGTCTAGGTGTAGAAATAATTCGAGGGTGGTGTATATCAGAACAATCAGTGCTTTCATGATAGTGATAAAAATGTTACAAAAAAGCTATAGTCGAAAGGTGCTAAAGATGCTTATATTTTATTTTTACGATTTTACTAAAAAGGATTAAAATCTCTAAAAAAAATTAACTTTTAAAAAAGCAAAAGGTTAGGCGAGTTTATTATATTCCGCAACGAAATTACAGATCGAAAAGAACTGAGATTAATCAAACAAAGTCATGTTTATTATTTTGTTTATTATTGGTGGACAACTAAAGTTTTTTTTAATGCATTAGAACGTCATACAAATACCATAAGTACAATGAAATGGGTATGGCAAGTTATGAAGTAATTATCTTGAGAGTTGTTCCTCGCTTCATTGACTTTGTTTGATTGATCTCAGTTCTTTTCTATCTGTAATTTTGTTGCGGAATATATCAAGCTCGCCTAACCTTTTTCGTTTTTAAAAGTTAATTTTTTTTTAGAGATACGATTAACTTCTATATTTGTGTTCAGATTTTTCATGATACAGAAGAAAACCTATCGTTACTGTTCGTGAGTTCTTTTGTCTCATCAGTATATTTTCTAAGCTAAACTATGATTTCCAACAAAAATATTTGTAAAAAAGCTGTTTTGTTTCATAATAAACGAGTTTATATATCACGAATGTTCAAAACAGTATCTCTACTTTTTTCTCCAGTCTGGTAGGACCGTGAAGTTGTCTTTCTAGGCCAAAAGTGGTATGACCGTGAAGTTGGCAGCACAAGCAGTTATGTGTAATACAGTTGGCTATTGCTTTCCCAGAGTTTTCTATAAGCTGCGAAGAGTAAATGTGTTTACATTGTCTGCTTAAATGTAAGGTTAAAAAGTGGATTTAGTGACTTTTCGCGCATACATGCAAATATCGTTTCGTGGTAGCCGATCATGCTCGGTGTCTAGGTGACAAGGGTCTTCTATGACGAGGCTGTCGACATATATTGCGTGATGTAGATTTTTGTATCCACGTGTCAATATCGGCCATGAATGCGGTCTAGGGTAACCGATAACAAAGTCAGGCAGTGTGCACCGTACTTCTTGGCGCAAAAATGTCCAAATCAGTTATGTTTACTGTCCAGGTACATTGGGTCGACAATAACGCGATCGAGGTAGAGCTCTCCGTAGGTTTCATTGTATAAGTGTAAAAACTGATTCTAGACACCAAAAGCTATGGACCGTATCACCAAGACCCTGTCATCGGTGACCTAATGCACCTGGATACCATATACGAGATATCGAGATTCCCGTAATAAAAATCCCAGTGTGCACTATCTGAACCCCATCATCATGTATTTTATTTTTAGAACAAATTTAAGGTACTTCAATAAATTCGCTCTAAATAAAAAACTTAACCAAAGTAAAAACGTTAGGCATGTTTAATGTTTTGCGTATCATCATGCATGTCAATAATTTGTTCACAGTGAAATTACAGATTAAAAAACAACTAAGATCAATTAAAAAAAGTCAAGTTCACGTCAATCATATTATTTTATTTATATTACGTCAAACAAAAAATCATTATGTTTAATTGAGGGCTGAGTCGAATCATTGGTAATTTAAACTTAAGTAATATATTCTACTATATCCTATACTATATCCTGGTATGATGTATCCAGTCTGGCATCGCCTGCAGGCATGTGTTGGGGCCATGTCAGCTGTCTCCATAAACGGGGGGATCCAGGGGGTCGGACACATACCAGGACGAAGTTTGATTTCAGCATGGATGAGGCAACTGAACGGAGCAATTTGAGGATGGAGGGGTACGGCGTGCCTGTAGACGGAGATGCGGTCAGCGGAGGTAAAAGTAAGAACCTGGTAGGTAGCCTGGGTACTATAAATGACACCGCGGTACAAAATCGTGAAGGGACGGGCGATATAATCGGAGGGTTGCCACAAAACTGGGAGGCTACGGAGAGGAAGTTGGAAGACCAACTACTCATAATACGCAACAACCTGGTGAAGATGAAGGCGAAGACAAACGTCCAAAAGAATGTCAGTCGCGTAATTACGGATGGAATGTGTGAGATCTATGAAGCTGTTGAGGTTGGGATGCATGAACTCCAACGTATGAATCAACTGCGACAGACTCTCACAGAAATACAAAGGGCGGACACGGAAAAAACGCCACGACCCAAACGTAAACGGGACAGACAAACCCCGATTCCGGAACCGGGAACTTCAGACAAGCAGTTACCGGCAAAGGATACGTGGACAACCGTCACGAAACGAAAGAAACGAAAGGCGGCCACGGAAATGAAGACAAATGCTGCTGAAGCAAACAAGATAAAGACAAAAGAGCCCACAGCGCGCAAGACAGATCGCCCAAACCTGAAACCCAGGCGAAGCGCGATTTTGATCAAGCCAGCAGAGAGCAAGACGTACGCGGACGTTCTACTTTCTATGCGACAGAGAGTGAATTTGACGGACAGTAAAGTGGACATACGTGCTATTCGTAAGACCAAAGACGGTTCTGTATTGCTACAGCTTGACAAAGAACAGGAGCGACAGGTTTTCCAGCAGACGTTACGAAACGTACTGGGACAGACTGCCACAGTGAGGGATGTGACTTCCAAGGTGACACTGGAATTCATGGACCTGGACTGCGTCTCAACAGTACAGGACGTCGCGGACGCGATCAACCGCGAAATGGAGACCACGACTGACCGAAATCTCCAAGTCTTTGACGCGAATAACTGCGGACAAGCCCTAGCTGTCTGTGAGTTTGACACGAAGGCGGCAACGGATTTACTTAAGAAAGACCGAAAACAGGTGCCTTGGCTATGGACACGCGAGGGTTGACTGCAAAGGACCGGACAGACAAGACTGCTGCTGGAAATGCCGCCGAAAGGGGCATGTAGGCAAGGCGTGCACAAGCGCGTCTTCCTGCTTCCTCTGCGCGGGGCGAGTCAACCAAGATCTGGCACACGTGCCTGGCACGGCCTCGTGCTCAGCATTTAAGGCAGCCCTGACTGAATACAGGACGAAACAGACAAAATGGACCTGACACTACTCCAATACAACCTGAACGGGAGCAGCTTGGCACATTCGCTGCTTCCACAAATTGCGGCGGAAACGGATGCGGCCGTACTCGTGATAAGCGAGCAGTACAGAAACCTCTCCGAGCCATCGTGGATCGCTTGCAGCTCGAACACGGCGGCAGTGTGGGTACGAGGGGTGAACGCGAAGACTATGCTTGGGCAAAGGTGGGCTCCGTCACTATTGTCAGTGTCTAACTTTCTCCGAACAATAGCGCACGCGAATACGAAGACAAGCTAAAAGTCCTGGAAGACGTCGTCAGAGATCTTACTGGCGATGTAATCGTGGCGGGCGATTTTAACGTGAGAGCGATTGAATGGGGGATGCCTACGACGAACAGACGAGGACGACTGATTCTACAAATGGCTGCCTGACTAGAATTGGAAGTCATAAATGACGGAAACGTGACCACCTACAGACAACCCGACTTTGGTAATTCTATACCAGATATAACCCTAGCCACGGACAGGATGTTGACAAGGCTGAGGGGATGGAGAGTGATCGAGGACTACACAGCCAGTGATCACCAGTACATCGTCTTCAACCTGACTAATGACGCCGCGTCGAGGCAAAGACAGAGAATGCGGACAACACTATAGGACATTGGACGCATAAACACGGACGAAATCAAGAGGCAACTGCGGAACATAGCAATACCTTCTGTGGATCTGTCTCAAGAACGGGCGGACCGAGCCGCGGCTGAACGGTAAATTATCTGCAGCGCATCTGCGAGGCCGCAATGCCACGGAAACGATACAGACAGGACAGAAGGCAGACCTACTGGTGGACGCAGGAAATTGCCGAAATCAGAAAAGAATGCCTCCGACTCCGCAGACTAGCGGGAAGGGAACGGGACCCGGGTGAAAGAGAGGCTATCTCGCGGGAATACAAGCTCGCGAGACGGCTACTCAGACAGACGATCAACAGCACGAAACGACGGTGTTGGAGACGACTGGAAGACAAAGTAGAGTCAGACCCCTGGGGGGAAGGCTACAAGATAGTGACTCGCAAACTTGGCGCCTGGAATCCCCCCGAGATGAAGGACGCGGATACTATGGAGAGGATTGTCCACGATCTCTTTCCTACTCACCAGGACAGAACGGACGATACGGACATGGACAACGCAGTGGAATGTCCACTTTTCACGGTGGCGGAGCTTGAGAGTGCTGCAGCCAAACTGAAGCCTCGAAAGGCCCCGGGACCTGACGGCGTGCCTGGGGAGCTGCTACAGATCATCGTAGCTGAACAGCCCGATGCGCTGTTGAGGCTCTACAACGGCTGCCTGACGGCGGGAGTGTTTGGTGGACCTTGGATGGGCGCGCGGCTGGTCCTCATTGCTAAAGGTAAGGGGAACCCTGCTTCGTCGTCCTCCTATAGGCCTCTAAGCCTCCTGAACACGCCGGGTAAATTGTACGAACTACTGCTACGACCGAGACTCTTGCAAGCAGTGGAAGCCGCCGGAGACCTCTCGGACCGACAGCACGGATTTAGACGAGGACACTCAACAATAGGAGCTATAACACACGTAGTACATATTGTAGACAAGACAAACGATATATGTCATGGATCCAGACCACTGGTACTCTTGGCAACGCTGGACGTACGGAACGCTTTCAATTCTTCTCAACGAAGAAAGTTGACAGCAGGAGTAGCACAGGGCTCAATCCTGGGTCCTGACTTCTGGAATATACTGTACGACGGACTGTTAAGACCAGATATGCCGGACAACACGTACCTCATCGAATACGCGGACGACGTGGCGGCTGTAATAACTGCACGGAACACTCACCTGGCGCAACTAAAACTGAATCAGGTAATGAGACGCGTAAGCACATGGATGACGGATCACGGACTCCAACTGGCGCTACAAAAGACTGAGCTACTGCTACTAATAAGGAAATGTATAGTCACAATTATACCTATGAATGTGGGGACGGAACATACAAATTACTCTGTCTCTCTCCGCCTGTTTCGCGAGCGGTCTTCTGCCGCTTTCGCTAATTTGTGTAGTTTAGTACGTATTGCCGAATCACTGTGAGCGCTCGTACTTGCCTCACAGTGTCGTCCGTAAACAATATCGTTTGTTCACGCGTCGGTACTTAAATACTTTAACTTTCACTTATTTTCCTTAGATTTAAACACTTGTAAATACATACTATACTCAATAAAGGTCAATGCCTTTTTTACGGTTAAAAGTTCACATTAACTGTCGATAGTTTATTTATTGCCAACTCGTCCATCGAGATCCACAAGTCTCGTCCTTGTCGCGAGACTATAAACACCAGAAATGAAGTAAAGTATTTGGGGGTGACTCTAGATACGAAACTGACTTTTTGTGCACACATACGTAACGCTGCAGCTAAAGCAGCAGAGATGACGAAAGCTTTGAGTAGACTCATGGCCAACACGCGAGGACCAAAACCGAGTACACGGCGACTTCTTAGGAGCGTCACCCACTCGATCATGCTCTACGGAGCAGAGGTATGGGCGGATACGTTGCAGGTAAAGAAACGGGCAAAGGCTATGACGAGCGTTCAACGAACCAGGGCACTAAGAATCACGTGCGCGTACCGGACCGTATCTGAAAACGTGATCTTCGTGATAGCGGGTGTAATTCCGATAGATCTCCTCGCGCGTGAGCGGAAATGCTTATACGTACGGAGTTCGAACGTTGGGAGGGCAGACGCTGCGACAGAAGAACGGACTAGGACGATGGAAGAATGGCAGACGAGATGGACGACACACGGACAAAGTCGCTGGACGACACACGGACAAAGTCGCTGGACGCACAGACTGATACCGGAGGTCGGACCCTGGAAAGACAGGAAACACGGTGAGGTGGACTTCTACCTCACTCAATTTCTGTCGGGACATGGGTACTTCCGAAGGTATCTATACAGAATGAACAGAGTGACCACACCGGAATGTTCGTACTGCGGACAGACTTGGGACGACGCGGAGCACACATTTTTCAGGTGTAACCGATGGACCGAGCAGCGACAGAGACTTGAGACGACTACTATTAGACGATTACTAGGCACGACGATCACGCCAGACAACGTAACGAAACTGATGATAACCAGCGAAGACGCGTGGAGAAGCATTGCGTCATACGTTGGTAGCATCTTGCGAGGTAAGAAAGAGAATGGATGTTTGGATAATTGAGCGAGAGCGAGAGTGGAAGAATATAAGCGTAGCTATGAATGACTGGAAGTAAGGAATGGATGAGCAAAGTAAATGCAAAGGACTGGGGCCCAGTTCGAAGTAATGTGATAAACCGTACCGGGCTGGTGTCGGGTGTACAGGGAAATATGTGTTTAGTGGGTAGTCCCACACTTGGAGTTCCCGCAAGGGAACACCAGTCAGTCCGTTACAAGGATTCACAGGCTCCTACTAAAAAAAAAAAAAATTCATCAATAACAAATAACTTTCAAGATATTTACTACGGAAGTTGCCATGGATTTTGTTTGTGGTACATACTTTTACATTTAAAATATTTTATTTTATTAAAATAACAATTTTATAAGTCTTTGTTTACAAATAAAATATGCAGAAAGTTACCTCGTTCAAAACCGAAGATAAAATTGTAACAAGGTGCGAAATCGGGTAGATTTGCGCATCGTTGAAACGCGACGTTGCGCAAGTGCGAGGCACGATTCGAAGCCTCGCGTAGAAGTTGCGGTCCGTCGGACAGACAGATAGTTTTCGGCCATAGTTGCGAATACGTCAGCTCTCGTGTATGAGACTGACTAAATCAAGCGACGACCGACAGCGTGCGAGAGAGTAAGAGTGTGTGTAATCGCGAGAAGAAGACGTCCCTGCCAACTTCTGCTTTTGTAGGGCTAGCAATACCACCGGCGTAGAGTGTGTGTTGTGTTCCTACCGAGAACGGCGACTGCGAGTAAATAGGGCTGAGCCCTTTTATCTGTATCGCGTCAGCAGTAGCAGCGGCTACAGCTTTGCGACTTCGTGCAGTGGCACCGAGTAACGGCCTTATCGTCGCGCGCGTACGCTTCGCGAGATACTTTCCAGGCCGAGTCGGCGTTTATGTAACTAGGCGCACATTTATATAGATACAATATTGCCCGCACAATATAGTATTTTGTTATTTTATTTGAATCGGTACTTGCTTTATTTTCTCAAGTTGTTCTCTCCCGTTTCCTACGTCCTCACCGCGAAAACCGCCGCATCCGCGGGCGTTACAACAAGTGGTTGTTACGCGAATCTGAGAAGCCGGCTTTGCACAGGAGAGTGCGGAGAAATAGCACACGTGCGAACATGGCGTTCGCGAAGCAGCTCTCGCAGCGAGCTGCGTTGCAATGCGGGTTAATCGAAGGCGTTGAGAGAGTTCTCCGCCGCACCAAAGGATTGTGATCTGGTCAAATATTGCCGAGTTTTCTCCCGAAATCGAGCCGCGTTACGATGGCGCCCCACGTTGTGTGCCAATGCAACGGGGTATGAATTTGTGCGAGAAAGACGATAACAATCAACAAAATCGCAATCCCTCGTTGCGGCTGAGAACTCCTCGACGCCCGCAATCTACCTACGTTGTATGCAGCTATTGAAGCTGTCATAACCTTAATGACGAGCGAGACGTCACCAACGCTGAACAGCGAAATAACTTTCAACGAAGAGCTCAGTTCGAACTCAGAGTCACAGAGGACTTCGGAACTTTGTTCGTCATGCAACGAGTTACGTGAGGAAGATTCTAGGACCCTTACATACACGCGACTTCTAGAGGAAATAAGAAGAATGCGTCACCAATTGCGGAAGTTAGAAGGGAAGGTGAAACGTCTCAAGAAGCCAGAGGCAAGTCAGACGAGAAGTCCACTCGCTAGCGCTGAGTAAAGACGCACGCCAAGGGCGAGGCCACAGTAGAAGACAGCGTCAGCGTCCAGAACTTCGCAGAAGAGCAAAACTGCGCGAATAAACAAAGTACGACGCAATAACCCGCGCAAGTACCCTAAAGGCCAGAGCAAAGAGGAAGCAAGGGAAAGCATTCCTCTGTCCAATGGACTAGTCTTCGTCGAACGAGTCAAGCGAAGACGCAAGGGTGAACGGAATCCCACGGTCTAGAAAAGTCACTTACCCCATGGAAAGCGGAAGCAAAAAGGGCAAGATAGCCATTTGCATAAAAAGAAAAGTATGTATGGCGCGAAGGTCGATCGGACGAACAAAACGACCATCGGCATATCGAAGCATGCATGCAAAACTAAAACGAGATGCTGGGTATGCAAGTCACGAACGCACAAAAGGAAAAATTGTAGAGCTACCAGGAGATTTACCCCGAAGTTGTTTTATCAGCTAAACTTATTATTTTATTATCTATATTATTTTTTAATTAATTTTTAGCATTTACTTTTTCTTTGAGTTGGCTTCTAAAAGAGATACTGATTGTTGTTTTAATTAATAATATAATATTAAATCTATCAAAATATAATTTAAATTAAGCAAATTTTATTGCGTGAGTAACGTTTCTTATAATTGAAATTTGAGCAATTGTTTCAAAATAAATTTTATTTTTATAATCTTTCGACATTTGAAAAAATGATTAATTTAATGTATCATATATTCTAATCAAATGCTTTCGCATTTTACTAATATTTAATTGAACATTGCATGGACAAATATTAAATACAATAGCGACTGCAAATGCTCTGTAGCAAAAATACTGCAATCATAATAGTCTGATACTGTATTTGTTCAAAAGATATGCGTAAATTATCTTTATTTGGAAACAGCCTATTAATACAAATTTTATGATCATCATCTAGACATTTTTTGTTAATGCTATCAAAAATTCGTATTACATTGTCTTTGTACCAAAAACAAATCCAGTGTTTGTGTGTACTTAAACCAGAAAAAAGTAATTGAATATATTCTTTAGGTCTATCAATAGGTTGAATATTAGACAATTGAAAATTAACTGCAGATTGCATATCAAAAATCGAGTAAAATCTCAAAATGTTATTGAATTCAAGTATATGGTTATCATTTAATTAATTTTTAGAATTAGAATAATTTTCAATTCCTTTTAAAATAAGTACATCTATAGTACCATAAATGTATCATAATTTGTCGTACAACAGCAAATAATCTATTTTTCATTTTCATTTTCATCAGGTATTCCTAATTAATTGGTTTAAGTGATTTGCAGCATGAATTTTTTCACTTATTTATTAAACAAATGTCACATTGACAGTGACGAATTGACGTAGAAAAGTATAAAATTTTAATACATAAAATCGCATCAATGTTCTCGCCAGTGACAAATAACTATATGCATAGATAACTTTTTTGATTATATAAAAATGTTATGTTGCTTACTAGATAATAATGAGACATCATATTTTTCTATTAGTTTACTAAAATGTTATCGTCTTCATTTTCATGATAATCAGTAATTGAAGAATCAATTTAACTTGACGGCAAACATTCAGAAAAATTAAAATTCGAAAAAATTAAAGCATGAATGGCACATTTTAAAACTGAAATTATGAAATTAAACAATTTCTAAAACGAAAATGTTGAATTGAAATATTAAGAAATGTAAAATAACAAGAGTTTAGAGTAGAGTTTTTTCTATTTTATATTAATGCGTAATTTTCGTGCTTCAAATCTTAAATATTTAAAATTTTTACTTTTACCTCTATTAGGAATTGACATTAAGAAAAAAGATCTTAACAAAACTTGAATTTTATTACTATTGTAATATATATTTTAACCAAGCGACGTTAGGAGTGAGGTGAATCGCACCAGTTATTATTAAGAGTAAGATAATGGATTGTAAAGTTGAGGATCAGGGTTCAATCCTCGATTAAGGCAAAGATAATTTATTTTTTTGCAGTCAATTTATTTGGATTAGCATCGACAAATATACTTTTCATAATTATTTAGTAAAAACAAAATAATTTATTTTAATTAGAACAAATACTTTAATTCTATAAGTGATTTCTGAGGTTATTTTAAATGTGATTTCTTATGTGAGAAATCACGCTGAATAGTCACGTGATAAATCATGTGATTCTTTTCGCCAGGAAATGGACTAAACATTCGAAAAAAGAATTAAATTGGACGTCAAGCCTATTACATCACTATAAACGATAAATGAGATATTTCGAAATGTCCGTCATGGTAACAGTCATAATTTTTCAAATGTTCCGTACATTGAGATCTGGTAATGAAACGAATTAATTGAGAGAAAACGCAATATAAATGTTGGCATCATGTTAATTAAACTACTTTGATTGAGTGTTAGAATCATAAAACAGATAGATGACGTTGTAATCATAATTCGGTTTACTAAAATTCGCAAATTAAGGCGCTGCAAGAGGGTGCTGTCATCGGCTTTGAAAGTTATACCATATCATGTGATCTTTGGAGGCAGGTTTAAACATAATTTCACTAGTTTGAAGAAATAGAAGTTGAGAACTAAAATAGTATGTAGCGTTATATGGTTCCAATAGTAGACATTTTTGAATTAATATCCTATGTTAATGGGGGTACGAGACCTTTTGAAGAAGAAAGTAGAATTGTTAATTCTAATGATATATTATTATGTGGACATTGTGGAATTAAACAAAATTCACAAACTGACAAATATTTTAAAACAGTAAAAAATGCTAACATATTGTAGGAGTACTGTTAATTTTAAGTAGGTACACACACACACACACATATATATATATATATATATATATATATTGTGACGGCCGAGTGCACGTCAAATGTCTAACGGCTAATCATGTACTAATTGTAATAAGATTATTGTTTCAGCAAGCTGCCAACGAGCGCCGAAACGAGCGAGAACAAGAGACGAGGTAAGATAGAGACAGAGAGAGTGAGAGCATAGGTAGCGCGGTCGCCGCCTGGCCGCACAACGTTGGCGAGATATGACAACGATGTGCCGACGGCCAGGAGAGCCGCGACTAGAGTTAGTCTCGCTGCGCTATCCACACGAGTAGCTCGCGCTGCTACTATACGCGTGTTTGTTGTGGTTCCTGCGAGCATCTCAAGAACGAACGATATTCGTCCGTGCGTTACTGACGGGCCGCTGCGACGCCCGTCGGAACTGCTGCATCTCCACGTCCGTTGCGTTAAGTACTACTGCCACTACTGAGTTGTAAGTACCTGCACTTTCACTCTCTCACGTCGACGGGGTAATATCTCTCGTCTCTCTTTATCGTTCGTCGAAGTGTGCGGCGTTTGCACCTCTGTGTATAGTACAATTGAATATACAGTTCCTTATCTAAACTTCTCGTGTGTTATTTCCTACGACCCGACCTATGCCGCCTCCGTGGGCCCGTGTAAAAACACGTGCATGATCTGAGTCGGCCGAGCCGTGCCTTCAGCTCGCCCGACGTTAATTTACAATAAACAGGGGCCGTCTGGTCCTGGTTATAACACGGCAGAAAGGTATTAACTGATTGTGAGTGTTATAATATATATATTTTGAACAAACATAAATTTTGAATCAACATTTATTATACATATATTAGTCTTCAAAAATGTGTATATATATATATATATATATATATATATATATATATATATATATAT
>QLYP01000993.1:0-31732 GCA_016647725.1 Nasonia giraulti | reverse complement strand
TTTAGGGGAGGTTTTTACCCCTTAAAAGTGAAAATTAGCCGATAAAAGAAAGTACGTGTCTCTTATTTTTTTATGTTCTACAACATATATGAAAATCATCAAAATCGGTGAGTTCGGGTTGGGTACCTTTCCTTGTAAGCTTTGCCTGGGGACTTGCTCTATTTCTCTTCGTGTGGTGCATGGTGGCTCGGGATTTCTTCCATAATTGAAAAACGCTGGGCTAGAGCGAGTCGCCTCGTCAATAGCGGTGTTGTATGCAAACGCAAATTCTGGAATGTGCTCGTTCCAAGTAGTATGCTTGGTTTCGATGAACGCGGCAATCATGGTCTTGATAGTGCGATTCACACGCTCGGTCGGGTTGGATTTAGGCGAATAGGGAGCACTGGTGCCGTGGTACACTCCATGTGTTTCCAAAAAGTTGTCGACAAGCTTGTTTTAAAATGGAGTGCCATTATCTGACAAAAATCGATCGGGAATCCCGAATCTCAAGAAAATTCGCAGATTCAGTTCTCGCTTGATGGTTTTTGCATTCGCCTTTCTAATAGGGATGCATTCTATCCATCTCGTAAATAAATCGATGAAAATTAATAGGTGTTCATGACCTCGGGGGGACTTTGGGAAAGGTCCCATAGTGTCGCCTGCGACTATCTCCCAAGGGCGTGGAACCAAGTGTTTGCCCATAAGTTCTGCCGGAGCAAGTTGCTCAACCTTGACTTGCTGGCAAATTTGGCAATTTCGTACGAAATGAGCTGTGTCTTTGTACATATTTGGCCAGTAGTACCGGAGCGCCACCCTTTGATGAGTCTTAAATCTTCTGAGATGTCCGGAGACAGGCTCATCGTGGCACTCTGCAAGGATCCTCTCGCACTGTTCACGAGGTACTACGAGCTTCCAAGCATCTTCATCTTGTCCCAGTAAGTCATCTACTGTCGGATCAGGGCGGTAATGGTAAAGCCGTCCGCCGGTGATCTTCCAAAAGGGATGTGCCGTAGGGTCTTCGACGACTTGCTTCTCCTTTTTCAAGTACCAGGGGTCCTTGGAGAGAGATGCTATTACAGCCGTTTCGTCCTCGTCGGTCTCATACATGCGAGAAAGTGCGTCGGGGACAACATTGTCCTTCCCTTTACGATACACAATATCGAAATCATACGACTGAAGACGCAGAGATCAACGACCTAATTTTCCATTCGGATGTTTTAAATTTTGAAGCCACACTAAGCTATGGTGATCCGTTACTACAGTGAAATGGTAACCCTCAATGTAAGGTCGGAATTTCTCGATGGACCAAATTACGCTGAGACATTCCCTCTCAGTCACCGATAGCCTTCGCTTTGTAGCAGACAAGACGCGGCTCGCAAAGCAGAGCACGCGATCCTCGCCGTCAATGCGCTGCAAGAGAACGCTTCCAAGCCCTGTATCGCTGGCATCACATTCGATGATGAATGGAGCGCTGAAGTCAGGCCTTGCTAAAACTGGGGCGGTCGCAATTAAAGCTTTTACTTGTTCAAAAGCTGCCCATTGTTTTGGAGCAAGCTCGACTTGCTCCAAAAATTCCTCGATACTCACTCCTTTGTCGCCTGAGAATTTTAACCTCCATTCTCGAACAGTTTTACCAAGATTCTTGGTTCTCAGACGAACAGTGTCCGAATTATACCAGGTGTCGTATGGCGTATAACTCCCGTAGTCGGGTAAGTCGCTGTAGTGCGCCTGTAGGCACTGATGTAAGCATGGAGAGCTATGGAGCGTCGGCCCTCGTGGCGTTTCCAAGTTTATTAAGTTAGCTTCCCTGCGTGTTTGTTGGCTTGAGTCGATAGTCATTGTAAGTGATCTGTCCCTAGCCTTTTGGTTATCATGTGGCGAGCTTGACAGTAGCTACGCGTTTTCTTGCAGGCCATTTTCAAGTTCTTGCTCTGCCTCAATTACTGCAAGGACGTCATTTCTCAATTCTTCTGGAAAGCTTGGTGACTGTACGAAGGTCAAGCATAAATCATCTCTTCTAGCTATATCTTCTTCTGAATTGCTATCTATTATAAAATCTTCGGCGCTGTAGTTGCCATGGAGTCTTCTTAACAGTCTATTCGCTCGCTCAAATAGCGTACCATTTGTATGTAATTCTAAGTGTTCTAACGCATCGTCCACTTCTATACTCGACAAATTCTGAATCTAGTCACGTATTCTAACATCTACGTTTTCTTTAACAATCGTCAAATCAGCGATAGTCCAACTTGACGCCATTTTTCGAATTTATTTTAATGCTTCTTAATGTTTATTTTTTTTAATTCAAAATTCAAAAATTTTCAAGTCAATTTAAAAAAAATTCCAATGCAATTAAAAAAAAAATTTCACGCAATTCATAATTTTCTAAAAAAAAATTTTTTATCGATTTGTCGAGGGTACAGTTGAACGTGACAAGGGAACGCACGCACAAAATGCAACAAATATAACAAAGGTAAATTAATTTTAAACCGTTAAATAAATAAACAAAATTAATATAAACGATTAAACGTAATAGTGACAGAATATATATAAGCTCTGTAGCACACGCCGTTTGCCGTAGCCGTATCAAGCGCTACGGCAATACACGTAATGTACGGTTGCTCGGCGGAATATTCCGGGCCGTAGTACAGTCGAAAATTCGAGTTTCAAATATTCTAAAATTCCACGCTTAAATTATCACAACGATAAAATTTTAGAGCGCTGGAAAGTGTTCTCCCTGTTTACGTTTCGCCGCTACCTGACTCTCGCGAGTGTAAACACGTAGGGTCGCGCGCGCTTAGCAGAGCAACTCGCGCGCTTATAATCCGAACTTGTAAACACACGCGCTCGCTCTCGAAAATTTCTCTCGCGCTCGCGAAAACTATTAAATAGTCCCGAAACGTATGGGCGCCAAATATAACGGTGCTTACTACCATGTATAAAGGATCAGTAACGAGTATACTGATCTAAAGAGTATCGAGAGGAATTGTTGCAGCAGCTCGTAGCAGGCATCTTGAAGGCTATATGAAGCCTGGCCTGTAGCGCAGTATGCTGTACGTGCTCGTCCTTGTGCACGTGAGCCCGCGGAGGCGTCGTGAGTGCTTATGCTGCGTAGCTTAATCTCGGATGAAGTAAACGCATATTCGAGAGGGGTGAGCGCGGGGAAAAGGCAGAGCGTCAGTGATTTTCACCCCTTAAATCGACGAGTTAGCACTTAAGAAAAAACACGTGTCTAATATTTTCTCGAGTACTACAACATATCACAAAATGATCAAAATCGGTGAGGTACACCTGGGGACCCTTCCTTGTTAGATAACGGAGTAGCGCAAGATAATCTCGAAAACGGATAATGACGGAACTGTAATTATCGACCTATTTAAAATTATTCAATAATGAGCAAAAACTTCGAAAAATATAAAAATATATAACAAAACTCATAACTAAATTATTAGTGTAAACTATGAATAAAAAAATTAATGTAAATAACTATATAAAATTGTTACAAAAATAAGTTCCAAATTTAAATAATAATTAGTTTTGATTTAAAATATTTCATATTTATTTGTATTTAATTTATAGATTAATTATAACTTTTGTAAATAGATAATTAATTACTATTAAAAATTCCATTGAAAATACGGTATTGTTTGCTCATTAATTGAAAATCTTCTTGTTTATTTATAGTATTTACATTCATATTGATAAAAAAGCTTTCTGTAATTAGTCTTTTGTACCTGTTGTACTCGCGATCTAAAATTATAACATTATCAAAATCAAAGCTATGTGAAGGATTATTTTTAATATGCGTTGGAATCGGTAGTATTTTGTCATTAGAAGTTTTTTGTGTTCATCAATCCTTGTTTTTAAAATCCTTTTTGTTTGACCAATATACGTAGCCGGACAACTATTACATTAAAATTGATATACCAAATTAGTTTCACTCCATTTTTCTAAAACATCTTTGCCCAACCTAACAATACAATTTAATTTGTGTGTCATTAACGGAACACAATGTAGACCAAATTTTTTGAAAGTATGTTTATAAGAATAAAAAAATCTTTCATGAAATGGTAAAGATACTATTCGTGCTGGTTGTTTGTGTGTATTTTGTAGGTTATTATTAGAATTAATAGAATAATTGATTTTTCTATAGCGTTTACGAACACAAGAATCAATAAACCAAACCGGATAATCATTATTAAGTAAAATATTTTTATTTTATAGAAAAATCATTTATCAATATGAATGTAAATACTATAAATAAACAAGAAGATTTTCAATTAATGAGCAAACAATACCGTATTTTCAATCGAATTTTTAATAGTTATTAATTATTTATTTACAAAAGTTGTAATTAATCTATAAATTAAATACAAATAAATATGAAATATTTTAAATCAAAACTAATTATTATTTAAATTTTGAACTTACTTTTGTAACAATTTTATATAGTTATTTTCATTAATTTTTTTAATCATAGTTTACACTAATAATTTAGTTGTGAGTTTTGTTGTATATCTTTATATTTTTCGAAGTTTTTGCTCATTATTGAATAATTTTAAATAGGTCGATAATTACAGTTCCTTCATTATCCGTTTTCGACATTATCTTGCGCCACTCCGTTATCTAAGTTGTATTAGTGCGTGATTCGTATGTGTTTAATACTCATCTTATGTGTGATTGATACATGGCACAAGGATGGAGCAAATGACTGTGAATCGAGGAATCTTTCCTCTTATTATAATTTAAGATAATGTTTGACATTTAGAGATAAAATTGGTATGCTCTTATTTTTATTGTTATTTTCTTCAGGACTATACCGTATTGTTGTGATTATATTTATTGTATTATATTTTGTTAATAAAGACTTGAAGAGGTTGGAAACCAAACCAACGAAACGTCGTCGACTTGTAATTGCTGAGTTTTTTATTTCTACAAGGGCTGACTCTTTCACTTTTGATTCCTAATTATTTATTTGGTTAACATGGAGAGCAAAAAGCGTAAATGTTAGTCTTAAACCTTTTCTATTGTTTAGGAACTTTGTTTTATCCAGACTCTTTGTGAAGATGTCTGCTAGATTACATTTTGAGTCAACTTTTACAATGTCGATTTCGCCCATTTCGTAACTTTCATTTATATAATTATATTGCACTTCGATGTGCTTTGAGTTTGGAGTAAAATTTCCGAATTTAGCGATCGCGATTGCTCCAGAATTATCTTCCTATATAGTTGTAGGATCATATAAATCTATATCGAAAGATTCAGTTAACAAGTTTAGATAGAGATAGAGCAACGTACTCTGCAAATGTCGAACATTTTGTTACCGTACCTTGTTTGTGGGTTTTCTAAAAGAGTACATTTCCAAATAATCTAATTACGTATCCGGTTGTGGATTTTCTATCTATGTTGTCACCTGCGAAATCGGAATCTACCATACAATCTAGTATTTCGCTTTTTACATTATCACAATATGTTAGTTTTAAGTCTTTAGTTTTGTACAAATATTTTAAGACTCGCATTGCATACTTATAGTGAGTTTCATCAAAGCAGCTTTGATATCGACTTAAATAATTTACGCTGTATAATATATCTGGCCTTGTGCCTGACCTTATATATAATAATTCGCCAATCAGATTTCTATACTTAATTGTTTCATCCATTTCGTTAGCTTGACCTAATTTTTAGTTTGTCTCCATTGAAGTATCATATAGTTTGGCATTTTCTAGATTATACTTAGCAGCTAAAGATTCAATATACTTAGTCTGACTCAAAGTCAATTTATCTCTACTATCAATGTAATCAATATCAATACCAATGTATTGACAAACTTTTCCCATATCTTTCATTGCAAATCTTTTCATTAGACTAGATTTTACTTGTTTTATTTTGTTTTTATCTGTGCAGCAAATTAAAAGATCATCTACAAAGACTAGTATGTATATTGTATCTTTGGTTGTATTATTTATATATAAACAATAATCATAATTACTTCTAACAAAGTTTAAACTTTCCATGCATTTATTAAAGTAATTATACCAAGCTCTTGGGCTTTCTCTGAGTCTATAGAGTGCCTTATGCAATTTGAAAACTTTATTGTCTTCTGTTTCATAACCTTTAGGTTTGTTGATATATACTTCTGTTTTAACATAGCCATTCAAAAAGGCTGTTTCTACATTCATTTGTTCTATGTACAAATTATTTTTGCAGCTGTATGACAATACAATTTTCAAAGTCTACATTTTACCTACAGGTGAATAGATATTATCAATGTATTTTTTTTGTTGGAAACCTCTAGCAACTAATCTTGCTTTATATACATTATTGTTTTTTCTTTTAAAAACCCATTTAACATCAATGACCTTTTTATCTTTTGGTCTTTCAACAATTTGCCAAGTATTATTTTTCTTTAGACTATTAATTTCGGAGTCCATCGCAATTTTCTATTGTTTATATTCATTTGAGTTTAACGCCTCCTCAAATGTATTCGGTACATTTGCATCAATGTGATTTACATAAATGAAATGAGTTACTGGATTTCCATATCTGTTTACAGGACTTTTCGTTCTATCAAGTGGCGCGGTAGCGCCATAAAGGCGAGTTTGAGAAGCAGACGAAGCCGCGGCGCCCGTGACACTATTTACTTCTATATTGGTGTTCGGATTTTTCATGATACAGACAAAAATGCTTATTGTTACTGTTCGTAAGATTTTTTGGCTTATTAGTATGTTTTCTGAGCTAAACTATGATTTCCAACAAAAATATTAGTGAAAAGGCTGCTTATTTTTACAATATGTGAGTGTATAATCCACAAATGCTAAAATTACGTTTTTCTTCTTCAGCCCGAAATGTGAAAGGACCGTTAAGTTAGCCACAAGAAGTGCTAGGTAGTTAGCCCCGTGGTTTTTGGTGTCTAGGTGTAAAAATCATTCGAGGAAGGTGTCTAGAGGTACAGGGTGGCCGATGGCGAGGTCTGGGTAGTTCGCACTGTGGTTTTTGGTGTCTAGGTGTAGAAATAATTCGAGGGTGATGTATATTACAACAATCAGTGATTTCATCTTAGTAATAAAAATGTTACAAAAAAGATGTGGTCGAATGGTACTAAAGGTGCTTATATTTTATTTTTATTAGAACGTCATACAAACACTATAAGTACAACATTATAAGATGTATCTGTCACAGTCTACAGCCCTGCAAATAATATGCAAAAGTAAAATTGAGGAAATTAACCTAATAACTATAAATCAGTTGAAGATTTTTTTGTAGAATTTGAAAAAGTTACAAACGAGTTCAAAACGGCTGGTGGTAAACTAGAAGATACTGAAAAGTTGAAATATTTAATCAGAGCCTTACCACCAAGCTACAGCTATATCGGAGATTTTATAGATGTTATCCCAGAGGATCAAAGAACAGTAGACTACGTCAAGTCAAAGATCAAGGAGAAAAATATGACTCAACCAGAGTCTGATAATAAAACCAACGTCAGTACCTTTGCGGTACAAACCAAAGGAAAATGCTATACATGTGGCGAAACCGGTCATCACAGTAGACAATGCACGAGACCACAGCAGCAAAGCAACCGGGGAAGAGGTGCTCACTCCAGCCAAAATCAATGAGGTAATCAACGAGGCTACAACAAAGGCTACAACAGAGGCTTTAACAGAGAAAACTACCGAGGCCGTCAAGGAGGTAGAGGACAAGGTCAATCCAGAGGCGAGTCTTCAGGCCAACAACAGGGCCACTACACATCCGAAGCATGGCTGACACAGGTCTACAATTCAGAGGTAAACGTGTTTACCTCTGAACAAGCCATTGACACAGATTTTTCATCCTGAAAAATCACTTCTTATTCTTTGTATCAGTCGAATGGCTAATTATGCTGATTACTTCGCTCATTTCAACTACAATATTAAGTTCAAGCTAACTAAAGCTAATGCAAATGCAGATTATTGTTCACATGCTCCACTTCCTTCAACGGTTGACGCTATTGAAGAAATTACAGAACTTGATTCTTTTGACACATTTATTATCAACCAGATCAATCAGTTTACTGTACGAGCAGAGCGGATTGCGAAGGAAACTCGTAAAGATTCTAACCTAGGTAAAATTATTCAACTACTCGAAGCTGGTCAGGGTCTATCTTGTCATGGATACAAAGCGTCTGAGTCTTCTTATGGTCTATCTTCAAATTGCTTGATTTTTGAACATCGAGTTGTGATTCCATCGCCTCTTCGTCAAGCAATTTTAAACGACATTCATTTGGTGCATTTGGGCATTGTCAAAATGAAAGGTTAGGCACGATCATTTGTTTACTGGCCAGGAATTGATGCAGATATTGAACTTATTGCTAAATCTTGCGCTGAGTGTGCTAAGCATGCTCATGCTCCTCCTAAATTCAACACACATCATTGGAAATATCCTAAAGGCCCATGGGAACGTATCCATATAGGCTACGCTGGACCAGTAGCTGGTAAGATGCTTCTAGTTATCACTGATGTTTATAGTAAATGGCTTGAAGTCAAGGTCACAAGTTCCAGTACTAGCACTGCTACAATGGATATTCTTGAGCAGTTAATCGCTACTTATGGTGTACCTAGCATTGTTGTTTCAGATAATGGCCGTCAATTTGTTTCAGATGAGTTTGAAACATTTCTCAAGATAAGTAGAGTGAAATATCACAAACGTACTGCTCCTTATCACCCTTCGACAAATGGTCAAGCAGAAAAATGCGTATGTACAACAAAAAGAGCCTTATTTAAAATGGATACGACACAAGGTTCTTTGCAACGGAACTTAAATGAGTTCGTGAGACAATATAGAAAAGCTCCTCATTCAACTACTGGACAACCACCTGCTTTATTATTTTTAAAACGAAACATTCGCACACGATTAGATCTTGTTCGACCCGAATCTATCAACGAGAAGATTTCTGAGAAACATCAAGCTGATTTCATCAATACGTACCGAGAATTTCAACTACTTGAACATGTTTACTTTCTTTCCGGTAATCTAAAATTAGATAAATGGATTCCAGGACAAATTGATTCTCGTCTAGGAGATCTACATTATGAAATCAGTTACATGGATAAAAAGTATAAACGACACGTCGATCAAATTTGTGCTTTTACAAAAAAAACATAGGAAGGGGAAGAAACAAGAAAGAAACCAGAAAGAGTAACATTTTTTTGAAGATAAAATTGGTGCTAAATTGACAACGCTTTCCACCACTTCGCACACGACGTCGTACTTGATTTTACAAAAATAACGTAACTCCAAGATCTATGAGTGCACAACAAGAAGTAAATACTGAAGTAATTATACCATAATATAAGGCTCCTTTGATTTCTTAGACTGTCGTTTAAAGAATCACCGACTATACAAGCTGCGTCAACTCAAGAATCTTTAATTTCAAAATCTTTACCAACTTTAAGTGTTGAGATGTCTACGACTACAACGGAAGCTCAATCCTCAACATCACATGCATCTCTTCTACCTACTGTAAATGATTCATTCCAAAATCTGTATACCTCTGCAACTTCAAGAAGAATTTCCGTTTCAAACTCAAGATCAACGTACTGAACGTTTACCTCAAGAACAGTCATTTTTCATTCCAAACACACCGCCGATTCGACGATCATCTCGGATACGCAAATGACGAACTATTTACTCTCCACCATGATAATTAATTAATAAAAAAGAAATCTTTATAAAGGAGGGAGGAAATGTAGTATATTTCAATTAACGTTCTTTTTAAGTTCTATTGTTTTTCATGCAACTTCATATTATTGATTATAAATAATAACTGTCATTCAAAATGAACCTATCTTTGAGTAAACATCTTTGCACTTTCTCTAAGTTTACTCTATATATATACAATACCATCAATAATTTTTTAATCAATTTTACGGTACATTGGTTTTGTGGGCTCTTGTCCTACATAAAGTAATTCAGAGAAGTAACTAAAATTTAAGAATATTATTAAGTTTGGGAATATACCCTCTAATGATAAAAATTATTTTCCTCACATACAGTCGAAGTGTATTGTCAACAGTAGAAGAGTACGCATTATTTATGCCATCATCCACGGACAAACTCCAGGAAACCATTACAGACACTCATTCATGTCTGGATTACATGGATCAAACCAGTTTAGTATGCATCGAATGCTGATTTTATTTATGAAAAAAAGAGTAAATAATGTGTTTCTAGTATTTAAAAACTTTCAAGTTGCTCAGTGTTCATTGAATATTCTATAAAGTTAAACCACTATTGTCTTTGATTGTCAAAATTTATAAATTGGTTGATCATAAATCTTTTGTCTTTTGTTACAGGTATGACTTGTGTCTTGTAAATTCTGCACTATCATCTACATCTTCAGACTGGTTTTAGATTATTCAATACTAAGACTGTTATTTGTTTAAATTTTCTGAAAAAGTGAGAGATTTCAGATATTTATTTCCGTATAGTAATGATAGAAACGCTAGGAGTTTTTATATTTATTAAGAAGGTTGAGTATAACAAAATTAATTTTTTTAAATTCGTTTTATTTTTTTAATCTAAGTTTTCTGAAAACAGGCTTTTTCAAATCATAACGTCAAGAAAAAATTATGGAAAGCCTTATATGCAAAAACACGATTCGTCGACACACATTCGTCGACTGGTTAATAAAAGAGGAGCATCTGCATTGCAACACATTAAGGGGATGTCGTCCCAAAAAACACCGTTTTTCCATTACATAAAACATTTCGAATAAAGTTTGTAAATGAAAAACCGAGTCTGTAGCGCCGTAGTGTTAAGTTTAATAAATCGTTCTACTGAAAGAAAAATTCGATCAGACTTTCTGTTTTTCTAGAAGTTTGGAAATACAAAATACCCTGTGGCGGATTTGCGAAGCTTTTTTTTAAATCTGAAGATGTAAGAAAGTGTACAAAAACGTAAGAGAAAAAAGGTCCGAAATCCAACAAAAAGATACAGTTTCTTACATTTTCTTACATTTTTTACGTTTTATTACAATTTATTACAATTTATTACATTTTTTTCCACTAGGGTACTTATGTAGATACAGATAATATTAATTTTGAAGTTTACCTAAATATTTTTGCCAATAGTGATAAAGCTACAAGCTCGAATGTTGAGCAATGTAGCATATACCAATCATATAAACTTGATTTGTGTTCAAAAAGATCTTTGCACACACACAATGATACTTTATGTGATATAAATAAAATGGAACAAGTTTATATCATAGAGCCTGCTAAAGAAGAAAAAGATCAATCTAATCCTGTAACACCAGCTAGTATTGATCAGTTATCGCTATTGATACAAAACATAAATGATAGTGAAGAAAGTAGTGACGACGAAAGTGATACGAATTTAGTCGAGAATGAAAGTGAAAATGAAAAAGATAGACGATTTCATAATTCTATTAGAATTAGTTGGTGTTTTAAGTACGTTCATACCATTCCTCACATGGCTATTAACGATTTATTACGTAGATTGGGAGAATTCACAGACACGCATTTTCCAAATGATGCGCGAACTTTATTAAAAACACCTCGAGTCACAAAGTTGCATGAAATAAACAGTGGCAAATATTGTCATTTATATACAAGTATGAAAGGGCGTCATACAAAAATATATTGGAGGAATTTTCTCTCAACGTACTTTGGAGGTTAGAGTCATAATATCCAGACGTATTAGTCTGTAGGTTGCTTGGCCCTCGTTCTGAAACCAGGCGATTCGGACATATTGGCTGGTCCCCCTGTCTCCAAACATTCCCACTCCTTTGCTGGGAATCACCAGTATATTGTGGTTGGTTTATTCTATGCTGATCGCATGTCTGGTAACCCTGGCTTCGATGACATGTAGATACTTGTGCCTGTTGTGCCATTCTGTTCTGTGCAAATATATTCCTCTCGTAACTCGACTGTGATAACGTATACGGAGGCTGAATCGGCCGTAGTTGGCCAGGCGTATGGTTGTGTGGTGTCGACTGTTGACTTAGCCTTCGCTGAGGTTGCTGGTATATATCGCTATCTTCTAATTCTGAAGTTGAGAGATTCTTGTTTGTTCGAAATACCTAGTCGTGTACGTGTCATTAAAATCTACGTGTTTACTCTTGGTCTTTACTGATGGTGCATCTTCTTTCGATCGTGTAAATTCTGATGTTCCTAAACGGGTACTACACGCTGTGGGCTCTCTCTGAGCGCTGTTAGCTATACGTAATGTCTTTATATATTCGCACGCCTCATCTCGTATTTTCTTATATTGTGCGATTTCGTCGTTTTTATTTAATAGGTCGTCGACGACTCTTTTCGGTAATTTATACGTGCAGCTGTTGCTGGCTAAATACATCAGGAAATCGACGTTCGATGTTCTCTCTTGTACATCCGCTAATTCTGGGGGATTCGCGTCTATTCTTATTTGATCCGGATTTCCGAGGCTTTCCTCAACAACGTCATTCCCTACCGCGCTAGTATTATCGCACGGATTACCACCGAAAATTGTTGCTAACGGTTGTCCAACCTGTTCTCTATGTAGCGGTTGACCGAACTCTATTGTTACTGGTTCCAACCAGCTGAATTCGTTTTCGACGCCGCTTGGATTGCTGCAATCCGCAATGATACGCCTGTTGCTCCTGACTTTCGGCATCAGGATTGCTGATTGCATTTCTTTGGTGCAAAATTCTTAGATTTATTTGATTCGCGTTCCGCTCTTCTTCTTCAAATATGCCGCTGACTTCTTGAGGGATATAATTCGTTATGTACGACGCGCGTCATGTCGCCCGCGACCTAAATAACTCTTCCGAATTTAACAAGGTTAGCGACGGACGGAAGTCTTCTGGCGCGTAGTCACCTTCTAGGCACCTAAACAATCGACGCATTCTGTCTTCATCAGGCCCCCTATCCTGCAAACCTAAGAAATCTAACGCTTGACCTAACGTATTCGTGTCCATCGATCTTACGTGGTCTTGTATCGCTACATGCGATCTGCTTAAGTCTATGTACGAGCCAGTTAAAGACATTGTGCTCGTTGAGTATTCTGACATTTAATAGAAGCAGAGCCGAGTCAAATCCAGCACAACCAAAAAAAAAACTCAGGATTCAACAATCCAAGTTACTCTCGACGTGAATTTAATAATTAGTTGTCGACACTGGAACACACGTTTGCTTTTTCGATTAATACGTGTGATTTAATTTTAATCACTCAATTAAATTTGTAGAACGGTAATAATAATTTGTTTTTGAACCGCGATAAATTTCCTGACAGAGCAAGTAATCACGCACGTTTTGTACTACAAGTTTTAAAATCTGAGAAAGAGAAAAAACTTACTAATTTGTAAAAAAACAATTCCACTTTAATAAATTATTTGTGAATTTAAATGTTACTAACTCCCTCTATCATGCAAAATTTTTTTTAATACGCGAATTCGAAAAAGCAATTATACGCCGGAGCGGCTGTGTGTTGATTGTATATGTATATTTATTCGTTTCTGTACTCAACTACACAGCTATTTTCCTCACAAAACCAGGCTCAAGATCTCACTAAAATTTTCTAAATTATTATCGCGATTTATGCCTTAACATTCCTAATAACACAACAATTTGTTGAACTGCAAGATTACGGCTTAACAGTAGTCAAGTTCAAAAATTGCACCAGAGAGCAAAACGAATTCTCAAAACCCATACAATAGTTTGAATTCCTATACTGACTATAGTTCATCCGTCTCACTCGCACTCAGCCAAAAATTCCCTGCCTAACGGGCGACACTGTATGAATTCGAGCTCTCGGTTCGCGGCGCGCAATGTAAACAATGTATACGCTCGCTATCGCTGGCTGCTCGGTCGTTGACCGTTTTGAATTTTGAAGGCTGATGCCTGCGCTTATTATTCGACGCTGTCTAATACTTTTTACCGTTGCGGTCAGTTTTTTTTCCGAGTCTCACTTACGCCTACAATGTGTCGACACTGTAGCAGGAGTAGCCGCTATACAATTTTTGTACACTCGCGAGTTAAATAGCTTGACCTTGACACACGTTTTGGGGCGCCATTTATAACACTCAGTTAATACCTTTTTGCCGTGTTATAACCAGGGCCAGAAGGGCCCTGTTTATTGTAAATTAACGTCGGGCGTGCTGAAGGCACGGCTCGGCCGACTCAGATCATGCACGTGTTTTTACACGGGCCCGCGGAGGCGGCGTAGGTCGGGTCGTAGGAAATAACGCACGAGAAGTTTAGATAAGGAAATGTATATTCAATTGTACTATACACAGAGGTGTAAACGCCGCACACTTCGACGAACGATAAAGAGAGACGAGAGATATTACCCCGTCGACGTGAGAGAGTGAGAGTGCAGGTACTTACAACTCAGTAGTAGCAGTAGTACTTAACGCAACGGACGTGGCCCAGTCTCGGACGTGCAGATGCAGCAGTTCGGACGGGCGTCGTAGCGGCTCGTCAGTAACGCACGGACGAATATCGTTCGCTCTCGAGATGCTCGCAGGAACCACAACAAACACGTGTATAATAGCAGCGCGAGCTACTCGTGTGGATAGCGCAGCGAGACATGCTGATTTTGCTTAATGGTTAACCTACAATATGTTGAGTTTGGTCTTTAGTTTCAACGAAATTTAAACATTCTACAACAGTACCATCTTTTAACAATACACAATTACTTTTGTTATCATTAACATTTAAATTTAGTGATTTATGCCGAAAAATTTGAAATTGTGTATCACTAGCATAACGTGGCAGTATAAGGTCCGTTATAATAACTTTTCTGCAACACTAAACTTTTGTCATTTTTTTCAAGTAAATAATCTTTGCATGCAACAATTTCGCCTAATCTGCGATGTATTTGTTGGAATGGCTTATCTCCTTTTCTGACCAGTTGCTTAATTTTACGGATGTGGTTTTCAAATCGGAATGTGCTGAAATTGTCTAAACATCCGAATACTCTTGCATCTCCAACAATATGTAACAAGCTGTGAACGTTGTGAGTTACAATATTAGCACCATACAATGTTTCATATGTTTTAACAAAATGTGTTAACAAAGCTTCAGAATAATCCAAATAAGAGTTATTCATATACAATATTGGATTAACAAGTATAGAAATTGCTACGTGTAATTGTAAAAAATTAGAATAACAATCTTCGTTTAAAATACTATGTAACACTACGGGGACTCTATCCAGATGGGTATCCAACTTGTTTTTTGAAAAGTCAAGACAGTTAAAAATTTGTTATGCGCCTGTTATGTATAGTTCATCTAACCATTAATGGAAGTACCATTCTTATGATAACACCAAAATTGCGGTTGTGAGCTCCAAAATCTTTATTTTCTTAGCATTACAAAAATTTTAATCTCTATATAATAATTAAAAAGTAGAAATTTTGGAGCTCACAACCCCAGTTTTGGTGTTAGCATAAGGATGGTACTTCCATTAATGGTTAGATGAACTATACATAACAGGCGCATAACAAATTTATAACTGTCTTGACGTTTCAAAAATCTAGATGGATATACATCTGAATATCCATATGGAATATCCACATGGAATCCACATAAATCCATATGGAATCCATATGAATCCATATAGATTATCCACATGGAAAATCCACCTGGATATCCAGGTATATATTTTCAACTGGGAGAAGAATCAATTTTAATACATTTTAATCGTATAATAATTAAAGCTTATTTTTAGCATTAATTTTAATCGTTTTCGTTCCGCATTATCACTAACAATTCCATTTAATCTATTTTAATCTATTTTAATGTATTTGAAATCACTGAAATTAATGTGGCAATGTCAAGTTTAATCCAAAGTAATCGTATTGTTTTTAAAAGACTATATTATACCTAACAGTAATAAATTTTAATTATATTTGATTGTTTGTTAGTTAATTGTAATTAATGTTGAGCCAAATGAAATTGTTTCTAATAACATAATTAAAATCATTTTAATCGTTTTCAATATACAGTATTAAAATTGCAAATAATACATAATTCTATCGTTTTTGATCGTATTTAATGCAAATCATTGAAATCATTTTTAACTACGTATAACGCAATTAAAAGTGATAAACTTCAATTCTTTGTGATTGTTAGTTGATAAATCTAAATTACACCAATAAAAAATTGGGCGCGCACTCCCTACTGTGACCCATCATGGCTGACCCGAAACACCGACACCGTTTGAAAGCATTCTTATACTTAAATGCCAAAAACTATGGAGTGTTCTTACTAGACTCAGTGATTGGCGATCTGGAGATCCTAGATAGAAGTTGCATTACTCCACTCTCAAAAATTTGAGTGCATTAAAACTGTACATCTTATTGTTAGTCTTTAAATTTAATAACATTTTGTGAGATAATCGCTCCCTACAAAGAGTAGTTAATTTCAGATCTCGCAACAAAGACTAGTACATTTGGTTATTCGCCGCAAAGACTAGCACTATTCACTTTTCACCGCGAAATAGCACGTTTTACGGCTCAAATTAATGCTCTTTGTAGTATGAGAAATGTGGCGGTTAGCGCTGGTCAGCATCAACGCCGGCGCAAACAGACGCTCCAGCCCAGGCCCGACTTCTCGTAACGAGTCTGGCCGTCATCGAGCTGAGAGCGCCACTAGGTCGACGCCACGCCGTGGCGAGCAGGTAGCGCGCACCTGTTCGTCATTCTGGGCTCGGCCGCCGAACATTCTAGTCGCATTGTAATTATTAGCCTAACAGTCATTATAAATAAAGTTACTTTCTCCGCAATATCCTCGTGACGAGTTACTTCAATCTGGCTCTACCTTCCTCTACGCGCATCAAGAACAATAATTAGGAATGCAAGTTTCCAAAGAAATACTTATGATGTTGAGACAATTATTTTCTTAACCTAAGAATGCCCGGGTAGAAATAAGTTTCCTGCAAACTTAAGACCCAGACTTCTAGTGTACTTTAAGTATCGACAAACTCGTTTTACCATCTTCCACTCCTCATCAGTGGGATTTATCTGGTGTCTACTTAACACGTTCACTGCATATGCTATGTCGGGACGTACAGTATTGGCAAGATACAAAAGAGAACCTACAACTTCTCTGTAAGGACCATTAGTTTTGTTCAGTGTGCTGTCGAGCTGATCTTGGCTTTACTCTCTGTCTCGCCTTTCTCGAGTTTCCGCCTGGCTTGTCACCATAGGCGTTCTTTGAGGATGCATCTCACTGTATCCAAAACGTTTTAACATTTTGTCAATGTTATTCTCTAGAGTTAGAATCATTGTTCGATTTTGTCTATCTCCATGTATTTCAATGCCAAGGAAGCTCTTAGGCTCTCCCATATCAGACATTTCAAATTCCAGCTTGAGTTTTAGAGAGGTTTCGTCTAGTTTATTCAAATCATTGCTGGCAACTAGTATGTAATCGACATACAGTAATAGTATCAGGTATTTGTTATTGTCTCGCCAAGTAAAGAGACAGGGTTCGGAATCATGTAACTGTAATCCTAGTTTTGTTACAACTTCTGTAAATTTTTCATACCACTTTTTCGGACTTATCTTCAGACGTTGAATCTTGCAGACTTTATCTCGTCTGACTTCCGGTGAACAGTCAATACCCTCGGGTATTTCTATATAAACCTCACAGTCGATTGTTCCATTCAGGATGGCGGTTTTAACATCAAGCTGTCTTACTTCAATATCGAATTTGTTTATTATAACAAGCACTGATCTGATTAATGGTAGGCGGGAAACAGGCGCATATGTTTCCATTAATTTGTATTTGTTTTGATCTTTGAAACCTCTTATTACAAGTCGAGCTTTGTATTTAATTTTGTTATCCAATCCAACTTTTGTTTTTAATACCCATCTTGAGTCAATGATGTTTGGCCTTTTTCCTCCTTGAGTTGAAGGTCTGTCGACAATTTTCCAAACTTTATTTTTCTCCATTGAGTCTAATTTACTTCTGATAGCCTTTTGCCATTCAAGCTTGTTTGTGGTGCTCATGGCTTCCTTATAAGAGTTTGGATCACATTGTACGGTGGCAACGAATGCACTTAGTTCATCGCTTTCTAGTAAGTTTAAGTCTGATTCAAGCGTATGTGACTCAGATGGTTGTTTGACTTCTTTTTCTTTCCTTGGGCGTCCTCGCTTCCGTTTTTCTCCCTCCGCTTCAGAGATCAAAACCTCGTTTTCTCGTCGAACTTAACAAACCATGTTTCTTGATTTATTTCTTCCATCGGATTAATCCAGTCCTTGATACTCCGTTTATTGTATTTGTCGCCAAATACAAGTTTTTCGTTGAATCGAACATCTCTGCTTTCGTAGTATTTTCCTTCTTCCGGTTTCAAGAATAAGTAACCCATTGGTTTATAGCCAATCAAGACTACTCTCTTTCCTAGCTGATCAAATTTAGGTCCTGTTTTTCTTTGTACCTTGATATAGGTAATGCAACCAAATCGCCTTAACTGTTCCAAGTGAAGTTTAAAGTTTGGTTCGAACTTTAATAAGGGTGGTATCATCTCATTCGAGCTGTGAGGAGTTCTATTATAAAAGAAAACTGCTGCATTCAGGGCAAGGTCCCACATATTCTCAGGAAGACGTGTATCATACATCAGGGCTCTCGTCTTTTTCTGTATGGTCTGATTGAATCGTTCTGACACACCGTTGTGTTCTGGTGTATCAGGGCTTGCCAATTTTAGCTCTGCTTCAAACTTGTCAAGAACTTCCAACGTATATCCACCTGTAAATTCTGTACCTTAATCACATCCGAGGTAGCAAAATGTAGTGTCGTATCCCAATAAATTTCTCGAGCCTTTTATAAAAGTTTCCAAACAGTGACCTGTTTCACTTTTATGTTTCATTGGATACGCCATCGCAAGTCGAGAATAATCATCGATAAATACAGATATAAATCTGTATTTCTTTGGGTGTGTTGCAGGACTAATCGGTCCCATTATGTCTGCGTGAACAATTTGCAAAGGTTTACTCGCTCTCTGTCTAGTCGAACTAAAAGGTAATTTATTAAATTTCGACACAATACAAACTTTGCAATCTAGTACAGAGTCATCAAACTTAATTTCCTTCAGATTTTTCAAATTTGGGAATTTCTTCTGAAATTCTTTCAAGTTTTTCAATGAAGCATGTCCCAATCTGACATGCCACAAGAACGCTTTATTTGTACAAGATGAATTGAGTTTATTGATATTAGTTTCACAATCTAAACTTTCAGTTTTTGATTCGTTTAAGTCACTTATTTGCATTGGCTCATCAGACTTAATATTTTCAACAACTTCAGGGCTATCAAGCTTGTTTTGTTCACGAGTAAATTCCTCATTTTCAATCTCTCTTTTATCCTTAGACCTATTACCTGCAACACTTACAGGGGGATACTCCCGACGCCTTCTGGTAATATATGCAACAACTCTATTTGGTATACCTTTATCATTTTCATATCCATTAGGATTGTTTGTTTCCAGCTCTATTACTCAATAAGATTGCTCATATATTCCAGAGACGAAGATTATTTTGGATTCTGGGTCGAAAATATCGATTCGCTTGTTATCCAAGTAGATACCTAATCAACAAATTTCCTTAACGACAGTAAATTTTTGGACAATGATTTAGCATAAATCACATTTTTCAAGCTTAAGAAATCATTACTTTTTGTATGACCGGAAACGTTACCCGCTCCCTCCGATTTTATAATCGTTGAGTCATCGTCATTCGCACATTTAATATCAAGCTTTTTGGTACTATCGAACGTTTTAAAAATTAATTTAGAATTAGTCATGTGCTCCGTTGCACCCGTGTCAGCCAGAAATCTAATAAGTTGATTATTATCGTTTTGTTCTGTATCGTAAGAATTACTGTCTACATACAGACTCACACACTCACCAGATTCGGAAGCTTTGGTAGAATTGTTGATTTGTTTATTCTGTCTACCTCTTCCACGTGATCTGCCTCGGTTTTGGCCTCTATCAAACTTATTTTTCTTTGGATCGCTACCTTTGGGGGCTTCTGGGTTTCGCCATTTTATACCACGATTTGAGCCACCACGTCTAACACCACCACGATAAGAATTTGATGAATCATACCTTCTTTGATTTTGACTCTCATTCTCCTGTAAAATCTTTTCCAGATGTTTTTCCGAGTATGGGCAATCTGCACGGACGTGTCCTTCGTACCCCTTGCACCTGAAGCACATTTTGCCGTTTCTCGTGCACTCATCTTTATAGTGGCCTTTATTGTCACAGTTGTAGCAAAGTACTCCAGGGCGAGAGACGTGGTAGGCTTTGGCTCCTGTGTCGGTCTTCTGTCCAGCTGATTCAATTTGTCCGGCTCGAGCTGATGATTCCTATTGCATGATATAATCCTTAAGTTGATTTATTGTCAGTGTTTTACCTGTTGCATTTTTATGCAAGAAATCGGACTCTTCAACTTTAGGTAAATTCACAACAATAGCTTCAAAGAATGCATCTCTTATCTCTACCTCAGACAAAGGAGGCGTATCGGGCAATTTATTGTATGTTTGGACTATTTTATCAAACTTATCCCAGAAAGCAGATGCCTTTTCCTTTTTCGGATTATATCGAATGCTCTGTAATTATTTTCTCACGGTTCTGGTAGTTACGTTAACTTCATTTTTTTTAATATGTTTAATTTCATCTAGCAATTTAACAGGATCGAGAATATCTGATACCTTATCGTAGTAAAATATATCAATTCTATTTATGATTATATCTCGGACTCGAACTTTATATTTTTCCAGCTTTACCTGATCAAACACGCGCGCTGATTGGACTGTTGGATCAATTACATAGAGCAAATCCGAAAGAGTTAGTTCTGAATTTAAAAAATCCAGAAAGGTATTTACATTCAAGCTTTGTGTTAGTTTATACTCCCTCCGAACTGTGCTATCGCGATTTGTTACTTCTGTTCGAATTTTATCTTTAATATTTCCAAATTTGATTTGATTTTATCAATTTTATCTCGGTCTAATTTTGCTAGAAAGTCTTTACTCACATGCGCAGTCGAGCTTTGAGGTTTCGGAGGTTGATTATTTTTCTCATCAATCACCGAACTTCCAGCTATATCTTCTTGCTCTTACAAGAAATCCTGTTCTGTCCAGTACGCAACTTTTTCTGCAATCCACTCGTACTTTTCTCTTACTTCCCACTTGTATGTGACCATTTCGGACGCCAAATCATCGTGTATTTCATCGCATCTCGTATCAATCAGTCCTCTGAGCTGTTCATTCTCCTTTTTCAACCTTTTCCAACCTTTCCAGCTTAGCCACAATCTCTGAAAAGTCAAATTTCTGGTTAGTTTTTGCAAAGAGATTCAATTCGGGCTTATTTGTCCTCATTCCCTGACGGGTTTTGTTCAGTCCCAAATCCAGTTTTATAATATCTGTTGATTTAATAACTGGGGTGGATTTACTTTTCATCTGTAGATCCAGCTTTTGCTTCCAGCTTGTTATATCCAAAGATTCGGACTTGTCTTTCTCATAGTTTTCCAGCTGAAAGGCCGGCCTACCGTCAGTAGTCACTGGTTCCTCATCAAGCTTTGAGGACGTAGACAACTCATATTGACTTGAGTTAGACTTTTCTGCCGAAGCCACCTCTTCAGCTCGGACTCTTTCGATTTCTTTCTTCAAAGATTCCAACACCTGCTCCTCGATGAGAGAGTTATCTAAGGAAAATTTTTATTAATGAGTTACTTGTTTTTGACGTACGACAATCAAAGGAACAATGCCGATTGCTTAAATTTTACCATTTGTGATTTTACAGTACACACAGTGCAGCAGCAACAACATACACTACGCTGCATGTACTGGTCAACATTTTAATTTGGGACTGAATTACATGCTATTTGAATTTTAATATGTACATATTTATTGAAAAATAGGAATTTTCTTTTCGAACTTATTACAGATTCAAGCTTTTACCTATTTCATATTTAATACCGCTCGACGTCATTATGTGAACGTATCCAGCATCGTTCATTTCGGGCTATATATTATCCTCGGGATGTTCGTCGGATATCTCTAGTTCCTGATCCTGAAGTAGCAGGAACAGCTGAACATTTTTCTTATCTATTTAATTCGAGCATATCAGTTAACTGTTTATAATAATTTTAATCGAGCATTAAATTGCAATTTAATTTTAATTTGTATCGGACTATTGTTTAATTTAATAAACATTTTCGGTTTCCGAATATATCCGCGCGCCGTAACACAGTTCGTTATTCTATTCATTGGACAATGTACAGCATATACTGTAGCGTACACGTGTATGTCAAACTTTCGTGGAGCGAGCGCCCTCTCTGGCGCGCCTGGGTATTAAACTCGTCGCGTCTCTCTCGCTCTCAACGAGAACAACATGGCGTACGAGCGTTTCAACGGCTTTCTTCACGGCAGACCTTCCCGCGCTTTACTACACCACCATCTTTGTTTCGCACGTCTCTCGCGCTCACATGTGCGCTTAAACCTGTTGCCCGGCCGCGCAATTTCTCGGAATCCCCCGCTTCGCACGCCTGGTCCACACGAATTTTTCGTCATCCTCGTCGACAGACTTTCCCGTCTTTTCATGAGAAATTTGCACTCGCGCATTTTTCACTTATGATACGTAATATATGACTTACCCTTGGATTTAGGTATGTAAAAAGGCGCTTTCTTTTTGTCGGACATGGTTCAGCTCGAGCTTGAAAAAGACTGCCGTAAAACAAGGAAGCTGACGGTCGTCTCCGCGTCTAGAAAATCCCTTCACCACGTCGAGACTCCTTCGTGCGTAGATCCGTGCGTCACACAAATCGAGCGTTGACTATCGGGCTGTAAGATATCGAAAACTTTTGTATCACTACACTCGCGAGTTATTTCACCAGGCACACAAAGGTCTAACAAAGTCTCATGCGCGCAGTGAAAGCGTGCTGGGCCCATAACCTGTTGAGACAATTATTTTCTTAACCTAAGAATGCCCGGGTAGAAATAACTTACACTCGTTTTCACTTATCAAAACTATTTATTGAAATACCTCGAGCTTAGATATTACAAGAAAAGATCTTCGAGCTTGACAATTTACAAGCAATAATTAAAGTAAAGTATCTGACTAAACGCGTGTTATTGGCACGAGAGCTCTCAGACAAGTAAAGCGCCGCCGCCGCACAGCAACGTCGGCGCTGCTGTCCAGAGAGGGGCTGGGGAGCGGAACCACTAGTGTTTTCGTGAAATGTGCTAGTCTTCGCGGCAAAGACGCGAAACGTATACTAGTCTTCGTAGGGAGCGAAGATATTATATGCCCGATTGGGAGAAAACATGAAATACTGTGCACAAATATTACTATAAAAAGAACGCTTTTCTGAGGTGCCAATATAAATTTGTAAAAATGTGAAGCATTTTGAAAAATGATGAAAATTTGAAATATTATGACAGGTTTCATGTTAGTGATGCTCCAAATTTAAATGTAAAATTTTTAATTTCCACATTATTTTACATTCTAACACAACTATTAAAAGTTTTTCACATTTATCATTTCCACAACATTTTTATTGTATTGAACAAAAAATAATTAAAAAGTATTAAAATCTTGTACCAGAGATGAGTTGACAGATTGCCAACGGCGGGAGTCGGCCTTCGGCTTCGGAAAATGTCCGTCTTCGAGCTAAACTCCCAAGTCCAGATGTTGTCAAGAGACAAACAAGAAATGTATGTTTGGATTTAAATTCTCTGATGTGTCACTGCCGTCACTGGTATTTTTGATTCCATGGCTTGTCACTGGTTGGTTTAAACGTACGGTCAACTCGTTTAATTTTTCAGTGATTTTATTTGTAATCACAGAGTCCGCTTCCTTGTCTGTAAAATACAGTTTCTTGTAACGGGGATCCAACATTGTAGCAATACCAATGGGTACAAGATACTTAATGTTTTTAAAACGCTTGTCAAATTCTACAATGAGAGCCTTTTTAAATTCATTGCTGATTGTTGTAGTTGTATTCACGGCATGTAGACCAGTTCTTACGTTTTTGATGAGCGGTAGTGCTTCACTACCGGTGATATATTTTTCTCCCCCAATAAGCTCAGTAGCTTGAGCGATGGGTTCTAAAATTACCATCATTTCTTGGATGGTTATTAAATCATCGCCCATTATAGGTTTAGGAGCCTTGAGATTGTCGTGCATTGTTACCAATAATATATTGATAACTGTCTCGGATAAATCTAAGTATCGCTGCAGCATTTTATAAGTAGAGCCCCATCGGGTGTTATTACATTGAAATAATATAAGATTCGATGTTTTTCTAAGTTCGTCAGCTGCTGCAGTAGAACTGCTAAAAAAAGTTACTGTTTCTTTTACTTTTGTAATGATGGAATAAATGTTTTTGTTATTTTCGAACACGACTGCAGGTACTAGATTCAGCGTATGTGCAAAACACGGTAGCCATTTTTCTTTACCGAAGCAATCTATAGCTCCCTTTTTGATATTAGCAGCGTTATCGGTAACAATTATAATGACTGAACCTTTTTTAATTTCCCACTGCTCCAGCATTTCGTTAAACCATTTTTCAATGTTTTCGGATGTATGGCGTTCGTGTAGTTCTTTTACCTACTTAGAACCATTAATGGATATGTGGTGAAAAAATAACCTATCTTTTAAACGTGTCAACAAGGACTCTTGATGATCTAAATGAATAAATAATTCATGCACTGTTTCTGTTAAATGCATTCTAAGCAATAGGTATTCATCTGTACACTACACAGAGAAAATTGAGCGAAAAGAAGCACTCTCGACTTTTGGCACTCGACTCGTCCAAACCGGTAGTCGGCACTGTTATTGTCGAGACTCGAGTATTCGGCGTTGCGTTCGAATTCAGCACTACTTACCAGTATCTTACTTCCACCACTTGCGGTTTGCTGTCACAATGGCGCTCAACGACAGCACGGCGAGTTGCGAGGAGAGCGCAAGCGCCGAGCTGCGAAGTGCGAGGTCTCTAGTATCTACCTTTCGCATCTCGCCTCTCGGTCTATCTATAAAATTTTAAAGTATCGGAACGTAAAATTTTTCGATATTGGAGGAGTAATATCGATATCTATGATTATCGGTTAGGAGAAGTATCGATACAATTTATCGATATTCTCATCTGTATTTATCGATATTTCAAAATATCGATAAATATTGCCCACCACTAGTAGGTAACTGAGATGGAAAATAAATGAACCAAGTGACTTAATACAAGTACTTAATGATTTTATTGTTGTTGATTTTGTAAAAATATTCTTACGTTTCATAAGTACTCGAACACACATTTCCTTTTTTTCGAGTATTTGTGACCCCCAGGGCCATCTATAGGTACTGACGCTAACCCACAATCTTAATACACAAGTTAAGTACTTATAACCTATAAATATATTTCTTTCGGAGCTTGGAGCATGTACCGTTTCGGATCACAATACTTATTTGTTTATTAATCACATAATATAAATAATCAATATATCACATAATATAAATTTATTTTTGGAACAGTGATTCGCGCGGATAATTAGATCAGAATCTTCTCTAAGTTATGGAAATTTGAAGTTGAATAAATTTATTTTACTGTATTGATATTAGTGAACTTGAAAATATATACTTTTCGATGCAGTGTGTGTCAAGTGCCGCTTTACGCGTCATACGAATTTTTAGTAGCAGTTTACACACCCTGAATTGAAAAACAATATTTGATGCACATGCGAAAGATAACTCTCCCACTCGTTTGACTGGCAACCTCACACGTGTGCCAGAATCAACTCTTTCTCACTACCTATTAGTATTTTAAAACTACCATCGCTATTTCTTAGATTATCACAGATTATTTGACTAAAAATCTCCTTCTTATAGTTAATACAGTGGCACCTAAGGCAGAATCTAAAATAAAATACGTTTTCATTAAACACCATTGGCAATAAATAATAATAAAAAAATTTATTTCGTTAGAAACTTAGTTTGTAACACATGAATTCTTTACCTTAATTTAAACTTTATCCCGGCAATACGGCAATGAATGAGATCCGCGCCTGCGCGCTACGAGCTTTAGTCAGCTCATTTCTGACAAAATGAATTTTACTTATTTTGCAGTTAACTATAGGGGAGCCGATAAAAATTACTATGGAGCAGTATTATATGGATGTAGAGCAGTTTAGAGCAGTTTGGAGCAGTTTGAAATATTGTTTATTTAAAAAGATATGGCTGTATCAAAATTAAGATAATTTATTTTTTTTCCCAAATCTTTATTGATTTTTCATTAGAAATATAAGGTGGAGCAGTTTAATCTGGCGATGTTTTTGGATAGAGCTAATTAAGCGTTCTTTTGTTTTGCGAGATATAGCTAAGATCAATCGAGCCCCTGATCGAGGCATATCTCGATACGCAGCGCGAGCTATTCCTCGTTGTTCTTCGCTGTTCCTTGCTGTTTCCATATTTTTTCGTATTCCTTTTTTAAGTGTCCAGACCTTCACTCTATGACACACTATGAAATTAAATAATGAGAAAAATTCACCAGCACCTAGAAGTTGGCACCCGAAATTAATTATCAACAATATGACCATATCTAATCGATAGCGCATAAAAAATGCATTAAGAATTTTCAAGTGAGACGGTTGCGCGAATTATGGTTTTGAAGAAAAATCAAAAATTCTTCCGGGGGCTGGGGTTTCTTATATTTCTATATTTACCATATTAATAAAATAGTTATAACACTATAAAAATGCTAATCAATAGATTTTTGCATGTGCAATCAGCACCCGTAAAAGGTTTATGCCTATAAACATTATTTATTGCAAAAAAAAAAATTTAAATAGTACTTTGAGGCGTCGGGGCCAGGCCAAAAAATCCTTGGTGCGCACGCGCGTGCAAGGAATTCGGCAGTCGGCTGCAGCGGAGTATAACTTAGTGTATAGCTGCAGACGTTATACGGAGATATCGGAACTATAGCTGCTGATGCTGATGCTGCTGCTGATGATGAGACTTCTAAGTTCTAGTGCGCGAAGGTAATTATGTATTCATTATTTTCTAAATCTTATCGAGTCGTATTATTTTCGTATACAATATAATTTATCCGAAATAGACGCGTAAGATAATCTTAACCTCTCTTATTTTTTATGAAAACTGTATTTTCATTTATGAACCATCATACTTTTATTTTTACAAAAGTGATGGAAATTTCCCTGCCTCTAACTCTCTAAGAATAGCTAGAAGATTACATAATGAAGCTTTGATGTTCTGTGAAGATGGGATACCATTTATATTCTCTATATCATTTCCTCATGGCACTGTCTTGGTAAACTCCCAACCGTGTACCTGTGTACGTACAATGTACATGGTACGCAGTAAACAATTTTATGGTGGCTTCGGTGCACAATATACGGTAAACACTCTGTTTGTCAGAAAAACTATGTACCATGTACTTTGTATAGTGTATAAAGGTACACGGTTGGGGGTACCTAGACACTGTTTTTCTTATTACAAAATGACCAGGTAAAACTGTCAGAACTACAATGATAAAGTAAATTGTATTTTATAGGTTCCTCAGTTTATTCCTATCGACTGGATTATCAATATGAGTGAAGAGAGCCAAGAGAATGTTGAAATTGTATGTACTCAACTCAGAAGGATATGTAAGAAAGTAACCAAGCAGTCAAGGCAAGATTCTGGCATTGGATAAACGATCAACCCAATCTTTCATAGTTCCGTGGAAAATGGTTTGCATATGTCTGATATTGACTTTTTACTGAGGGAGCAATATGATGTCGAACTAGACTTTCATCATAGTATTGTATTAGATGGAGGATATAGAGAAGGAATAACGTGTGATATTTTTAATAATAATGTATTAAATTTTAAATTCCCACATTTTATTTTATTCATTGTTTAATGCCTTTTATTTCATCTACAGGCTATGCGTGATAGGAAAAAGTTAACTCGGCAGCAGCAAAAAGGCTTGATGAAATTTATCCCACCCAATATGAATCTTAACGAGCTTGGTCATACAGTGGCCTATGGCTTGATGCGCAATAATACTTCATGGTTGCATTTAAATTTAACTAGTATATTCTGGCGGATCAAAGGTGATGTTTACAATGCTCTAGAATGTGCCCGAAGAGATGGCATTCAAGATGAAAGTTTAAACTCCATTTTAACAAGTCGTGGACAATCCTGTATGCAAAGAAGTGGTGATGAGTCAATACTTTCCTGTGATATTATGTCTGAGAGACAGATGTTGGCGCAGAAATTACAAATTGATTTCGGCGTTAGTTTGCAAGTTTTGAAAACCGTTGAAAATCAGGCTAAAGAAATCACAAGGGGTTAGTAGACAAGTAATAATTTTTAGAAAAATTTTATTTTTGTTTAATTTGCAGAAAATTTAGATCATTTTAGTGAAACTCCAGATTATACAAAATTTTCCACTGTTTTTATGGAACCAACTGGTAGACCAAAATATCATAATTTAGAAATAAAGGAATCATCAGAACCTTTTGAAAAACCAGATTGGCCATCTGAGTCTTATTGTGAAAGTTTAATGCCTTTTGTTCTTGACGTAAAGCAGCATGTGCCAGTGTACTTGCCGCCTGAAAATAATGGCTATGTGTAAGTATTTCATGTATTTACTTACAAAATCATGAGAAGTTTTTGTACGTTTGTAGAGTTGAATAGAGTTTTTGTTATTTTGATCCAAGTTTGTTGATTTTTTGGATTGTACACTCAGATTTCTTGTTTGCGTTACTCTCTTTGTACAGTATAATATCCAGTTTTTCAAAGAACTAGTTATTTGAGTAACTGACATGAGTCAGAAAATATTATTATCTGGCTTTTTAAGTTCTTAATTACAATTTTAAATAAACACTATACGAGTAATGACATATTATGCTTTTCTTTGATGATTAATTATTGGTTTATAATTCCACTTTTTTTAGCATTATCTCTTGAAGAACTAATTTATTTCTTCTATCTATCAGTTACAAAACCATTGCATGAAAAAATTCAAATTGAAAAAAAATTTATATTTTGTGATCATGAAATAGATGTTCTAGAATTAAATTTTACTCAATCTATCTTGTTCAACTTGACCTCAAATGTTTTAGTGCCTTGTTCACTGCGTTCAAAAAGGCATAAACAACAATTTTAAACCAAAGAATTTGAATAGATGTGTTTTAAAAATTGCATTATTGTTCTTGTTTTGTAGAACTTTTTGAGTCTGTAGGACAATTTTTGAATTTTTTTTAACGTATGTTACTTTAAATCAGATTCTCCAATAGAATAAATTTTATAATAATTATTTAATATTCTTTTACAGAAATACCAAAGCTCGATGGGCTTGACTTTATGAACGTAGAAAAAATGTCAAGAAAATGAATCAGAGAAGGAGCAATAATACACTACCGAAGCCAGATACATTACCGAATCATCACCATAATGGAGTAGAAGATATTTCTTGTGCACGGAAAGAATCACCAGTATTTTCTGTAAGTTGACATTGTTGTTGTTTGGGATTTCTTTGATTGATCAATGATGATCAGAAGAAGTCAATTGACTTTGAGACAATGATACATTACTCGCTACAGAGCTAGTAGAGGTTGAGAGATCTAGACTACTATCTAAAGAGTTGCTAGGGACAATCAACTTCTTTGACTTGTTGTCGTTTGTTTTTGATCTATTATCTTGATTTGAGTAATTTTGAGAGACTTTGTTGCCTTCTAATTCAAATCTATTTTCTGAAGAACTAGTTGGCTTTACAAACCTATTTGATTTGTTTTCCTTCTGCATTCTTAATCTATTATGTTTCAAAGGAGATTGTTCAATACTCATAACTCTGCTATTGTCAGATTTTTCATTTTGCAATAATAGATATACATTACCGAATCATCATCATAATTGACACATTGACTAAGCGATGAAAAACAATGAATATCTCTATTTATCAAGTTAAAGAAAAGTTTATTTTTCATTTAAATGCAATTAACAAGTTTAATATTAAAATTTGTATACCTGAAATTTTGAGGATTTTTGCCAAAAAGTTAAAATCAAGTGTAGTGTAAAACACCCTTAAATTTAATGTCAAATATGTTTTATCGACAATCGCGGTGTACATTCTGTATTGATATAGCAGGCATCTGAAACAGTCGGGATTTCAAACTATACACATCTTCCATTTACGAAAGTAAGTACTAAGTATATGAGCAAGTATAAAAAGAGAATTGTACAAAAAACATTATTAAAATGTGATTAAAATGAGCAAATCTATATTTTTTATTTATCGATAACAAGTGCTTAGTGTTAAGGTTAGGATCTGGATTTCTTCAAACCTCGCGCTCGCGTCTTTTGTTTTAGTTATATTTTTACAAAGTGCATGATTATCCTTGTGGCACATGCTGCTCATTATTCAAACAATTGAGAACAAATAAAACTTGCTTTTCATCTTTTCAAAACACTTCATCTACTCAAAACACCACTTGCTTTTGATTTTATCCTAAAAGTAAATGCTTCTATTTTAAGATTGGTAAAATCAACAATTAATTCTATTCGCTTATTATAGCTATTTGTTGATTGTGGACTGACATTTAGCCAGGATCAGTATAACGATTACAATCTTATTATCAAATATTTCCTAGCCATAATAGATAATGATCTCATGAAATTTTCAGATATTTTTCACTCAACGACCAGTCTATCGAGTCCCAGAAAAGGGAAGGGAAAAAATTTGTCTGATAAATTAAAAAGTATTCAATTAGCCACCGAGTCTATAGAATCAATAACTTCTCAAGCTAACAATATATCCAAAGATCACAGGTCATTCAATAATAGAGGTGTCATTTTAAATGGAGTTAATTTGCCAAAAATTACGGTAAATAATCAGAAATATCAGCTTACAAACACTTGTCCATTTGATTGTAACGTAGAGCTAATCGTAGCCGGTTATGGAGTACAGATGTTCAGAGACAGTGTTGATAAATTTTTAGAAACAATGAAAACAATTTTTTACAGATGATAAGGGACTACACTGAAAGCGAATATCTTCTAGAGCCATTGTACATCAAAAGAGCAGACATTTTATTACCATTACTTCCACTAGAAAATGTTGTCAGTAATGTTGCGAATTGCGAGTCAAATGTTATTAGTTTATTTGAAAAATTAATGAGACCTTTTTCATATACCTTGGGAAATATGTCATGTAATAACTGTGGTTACATAAAAACTTTACATTATCAAACGAAAATTCTGGAAAACTTCGATTTCATGAATGCCTATGAATTCACTAACTTATTATTGTCTTTATTTTTACAAGAAAAATACAAATGCAGGAAATATTTTAATGCAGATGCTAGTCTAAATTACAAATTAGGCGCGTACATTGCTTTGGATGTTGAAAAAGTATTTGAAGATGCTTACGATAATAGAGAAACTGTTTCAATAGATAATATTATCCAATCTTCCCGATATTTGCCAGCACAAGTAAAAATTCAGGGCAAAACTTATGATTTAATAGGTCTTGTAGGTTTTACTCCTGTAATCCAAAAAACAGGCAGCCACTGCATTAGTTATATTCGAAAGCAAAGTTACTGGGAAAAAAGAGACGGCTTAAATCCAGATGTCCAGCGCATTTCGCTAGAATGCTTAAGGGTTTTCATAGCTCTGATTGTTTATGTTCAATCATCTTAACTAAAATATATATATATATATATATATATATATATATATATATATATATATGCCTGACAAACATTCATCTTAATAAAAATATTTTTCTGTG
>QLYP01000992.1:5304-31753 GCA_016647725.1 Nasonia giraulti | reverse complement strand
ATCTTCCGGATAAATTTGTCGCGCGAGATGCCGAATCTGAGCTCTGTTGCGAGGATTTTTAAATATAACGAGATACTTTGAATTTAAACTTATGTCGCGCTGAGACTTTCCCTGGTGAAAAATATTCTGCGTCACCAGAAAGACCGACAAATTCAAATGATGAGACGAACGCGAGAACAAATCCAGAACTATATCGTTCGATGATTCTCGCATCAAGTCGTCGAGAATCAGTAATTTTTTCTTTCCCGTATCCACAGAGTTATCGGTTCGCTGTGGAAGTCCCTCTCGAAACTCGATAGGTACAGCAGCACTCCCGCCAACTTTGAATTCACTGCGGTACGTCTCTTACCACTCGGTATAGTAGAGCAGAACCCTGTCGAAGCGAGCATCGCACATCTCCGGCAGATGCTCTTAAATTTACTTTTATTTATTCACAAACAACTTACATACTATACTTAACTTTTGTAACCGTACGGGAGCGATAACCCGGGAGTAACATACCTACGCTTTTTTAGAACAATGTTACACGATTTGACCTCTTCTCGCGTGACGACAGTGTGATCTGGCAATCTTTTAATAGAATTAAACTTAAGATTAATGCATTCATTCTCTTCATCAGGCTTAAAATAATTTTCAATCATACTCTTAATGCTAGGATAGTGTATTCTCAAAGAATTCGAGAAATTTAGCGAGATACCCTTGACTTTACATTTTTCGGATACCACGCCAGTTCTCGAATTCACGGTTCTGTAGCCGTAAAATTTCGGACCACCCGAGAGGAAGCTCGTAATATAAGTCCCTTCGTCGAGCTCGTTGGTCATATCGCCGAGCAACGAGCCCAACGGGGGTCTGTATTCTTGTGCGTTTTCGTTACATACAAATATACACGAATCAGTGTCGCAGTACAGCGTTCGCTTACCGAGCTTCTCCAAATACGAAAATAGTTTCAAGCGGGCCAGAGTTGTCGTGTAGGCTGCTATAACTACGTTCGTCATACTATACTGCCATATGACGAATATTTCAGTTATAGTATAGCCGAGTTCGATGGCTTTTCGCAGCTCATCCGCCACCCAGGTTCCGCTGAACTCCCGCTGACTCGCACCCGGGTGGCAACAATCGCTCTGCCGCATCTCTTCGCAACATGTACGACACAGTGCGAAGAGAAGCTTGCCGTGCATTTTTATCGGCAAAAGAGGCTGATACAATTTTCTCGGCGGTAAAACTTTACATTTTGCCAGCCCATCTATGGCCGAAAAATTGTTGAGATTGCCACCCGTCAGCTTATCAGATACCTCGCCGACGTAAACCTTTGGATGACCGAGCGGAAATCTGCCTCGTTTACCAACGTAAGAATACAGCGAGCATATATCTGTATACAGAATACGCTCGCCTGGCTTAGCATCGTAAACTGCGACGAAATTTTCGGTCCGTCCGCCGAAGAACGCGTCAAGAGGATTAAGCGTTATTTTGCTGATGATCAGATGCTCCGACACGTACTTGGCGATTTCGGGGTTTTCACGCTTGACTCTGTCAAACTCGCACTCCCAAACTTCGCGCGTCTCGTAACCGAGCTGCTGGATCTGCGCGATTTTAGCGCGTGTACTCTCGAGCAACGCGTCGAATGTACGACCCCAGGCATTCGGCTTGTTGCGATTATTTTTGAAACATTCAGGGCAGCCATGCGTATAGCAGCCCTGGTATTCAAAAACAATGGGATTTCCTGCTGGATTGGTAGATGGTAAGAATCCGTCGACCAAAAATCCCTCGGGAAGCCGATATTCGCGCGCTCTGCCTGCATGCACGATTTCGCGACCGATCTCTCGTTCGCACTGCAGCAGCCACTCGACGGCTTTTTGGGAGTGCTTGTCGTCGCGTCGATACCCGCCCCTGGGGACTATTCCTATAGTCTGTGGCTTTAAGAAATTTTTTCTATAGAGATGAGAGCACGCGGACGCGATTGTAGTAGCCACTACAAACGGGTCCGTGTCTCCGACCTCGAGAAAAATTTTTCTGAAAGCCACACACGCGCGACGCAGAATCGTCACATCCATGCGACAGTAGTCGACGATTTCCTTGCTGAAATCGAATACTGCGTTCGCTGCACGCATCTCGCTGTGCCACAGCAAGAACTGCTCGCGCTCGCTCGATGACATAGTGTCGGGTGAATAATAGTGCGCATCCGGTATGGCGCCACGGTATTCGACGTTAGCCGATGTGTTAAAAAGGTGCGGAAAACAGCCTTTTTTCGTAGTCTCACCTAAACCAAATGTAGCAGGCAACGCGGCCAACTTCATTTGAAAATAGCTGAGACTATCGATGAACTTTGTGCGTCCATACCGTATGCACAGTATTTTCTGACCATTCAGTATGATGCTTGGCGCGCAATTTATTTTACGTTCGACAAGCTGTCGTAAAACGAATTGCGCATCGTACCCTCGTGCGTTGTGCGCGATGCATATTATATTTTCAAAGTCCGTTTTGTCGTACTACATGCTGTAGCAGCTGACCAACGGGATCTTCGGTACATACATGATCGCGCACACCGCACGAGGGACACCATTCTGAAATGTCGTCAGAACTCATGCACTCCGTGCAGACTTGCTGTGCGACGCAGACATTCTGGACGTGCATCTTTATGCTTTCATCGCCTCGATACGATGCTTCTTGCATCGTTTCCAGATCGTAGAAAACATAAAGATATTTTTTCGTTGAAGCATCTTTTTTTTCGGCTGTATAAAACAATGCTGATTATAACCGTGTGTCGACTTGCAATGTCGACACCAATTTTTGCCGCACTCGTGCTTACCGCGCTGCCGGTTCACGCTTTTGCAGCAGATAAGGCAAATCTGCAACACATCACACAATCGCTTGTGCCTCGCTTTGTATGATCCCGCAACCGTATGGTTGCGAAAACATACATCGCCGAAAAAACTGCGATTGCACGATGCGCATTTTTGCAAAGCCTCGTTCTCGCTACAGGGTGGCGAGACGAAGCAGCGCGAACACAACTGCCTACAGTTGTGATCCTCGATATTACTGTAGCCGCGATTGCAAAAAGTACAGAAAAATTTTGCCTTCGCAGCTCCAAAAATTGACGATCGAAAAATATTGACGATCACGTCGTAATGAAGCTCGGAGTAGAACAAAAATATTACGTTTATGCAGGCATCGCAGCGTCCGTCAAAAAATGGTGCTTCACCGGAGTCTTTCTCGTAAGCAACTAAAGCTGTATCACGAGCAGTAAAATAATGCTGGAATTGACGAAGCTCTCGTACACCGCAACCTTCGCGAGGTACGAGGACACCGGCATCCTGACACAATTTTACAGCTCGTTCATGCTGTAGTTGCCTACGACCGTAGCGGATGACGTTCCACTCGGCTCGCATCGCCGTGGTATCGTTCGTCTGAAGCGCGATTTTCGCCTCGCCTACAAGGAGCGCTCTCGGCAGACAGAGATTGTCACGATTGCCGATCTGAATGATGGACCGTTGAGAAACGCTGTCGACGGTCAAGTTTTTCCGTCGAGAGCCACCTGCACCTACAGGCATCTCTACGACGGTCAAACTAACGGTAAATGACTCATCGACTCGAAAATTTGCGTTGCTCTGAACGAGTCCAGACACCACAGACCATAAATCATCGCCAGTCAGCGCGCTCGCGAGACGATACGAGAGCCCTGCTGACCCGTTTGCGAAATATTCGCTAAAGATTGAAACGCCGACGCGATCGCTCTCGCTTTTGATTAGAGTTAGCAAATACTCATAAATGTCGCGTATTGCTAACTCAACCCAGCTGAGCATGTTGGTCTCACGCAACGGTGTTTTAATCCGTAGCGTCAGACGACGAGCGTCTGTACGGAATTTCCGTATGCGATGCACCGTATTCGCGATAATTTCGAAGCGACGATAACGCTCATCGTCACGAGATTCCTCCTGCTCCTCCTCCTCCTCTGATCCAAATCAGAAGCTACAGCAGAACCATTTACAATACTATTGCTCGGCGAGGGTGCCTCTTCGCTCGAGGTATCGCCGCCGTCACCGCCGCCGCCGCCTACCTGCGATATGCCGCTCGCAGTGCTGTCATCGATGATCGGGTGACCCGCATCGTAGAACCCGACCTCCTGCAGCATCGACAATGTAGGGCTCAGCGCTGTTGAAGAGTCCGATGATATTTCCGGCGATGATGGGCCCTCTTCCTCGCTGCTGCTGCTGCTGCTGCTGCTGCTGACATTATCGTCGTCGAATGCAAAAAAGCGAGCCTTCATTCTTCCGCACGACCGTTGTAGCATTGAATGATGTCGCTAAACAACTCGGCCATCTCGAACGCAGTCATAGAAAATAACTCGTCTGCTGATTTTTCAAGCAAGTTGTTTAACCAACGTACTTCTTGCGCACGACCGTTATTCACGATTCGTAACGCAGCAGCTTGAAAAATCATAGCCGCGTCATTTTCTAGATCTGTATACGGACAGGGCTCCATGCCTTCATTCAGACGACGTCTGATAACTTAAAAAATTATTATTGTTAGTAATAATAATTTTTTTAGAAAATTTAAAAAAATTATCTTACTTTCGTTAATACGACGGTCGAACGAGCTGTATTGGTCGAAGCGTGCATACGGATTCATCGCGGTTCAACTTCCTCAGCGGTCTCATCCCGAGTCGCAAAGCCCTCGAAAACCTCGGCTCTCGTAGGACCAAACTCGGGAGCTGGCTCGTAGCGGAACGAGAGCAGAATCATCGCAGCCTCCATCGTTTGCTCGCTACCTCTCAGCGGTGCTGGAGCGCCCGCTCTGTAGACAGCCTGCTCGGAGACGCCAGCCCGATCATCGCCGTTATCGCTGTCCTCCATCTCGCTCTCAGCATCATCCTCCACGGGCTCCTCCATAGGAGCTTGTATATCCTCCTGCTCCTCCTCCGCGTCATCCTCCTCCTCGTCCTCCTCCTCCTCCTCGGATGAAGTGGCTCGCTGTGGTGAAGGAGGTGAGGATACAACAAACAGCGTTGCGTCGCTGTCGATCTCCTCAGCGTCCTCCTGCAGGGTTATTCGGGCTATGAAGAAAAAATTAAGTATTATTTTTTTTTTAAACTAATTGTAGGGAGCAGTGTAAACACTTACCATGTTCCTCGATTATATGCCGCAGGCAGTACACATCGCGTGCACCGCGCTCCACCAAAAAACTGCCGACGATTTTTATCACGATACTCGAATGTCGAAAGTATTTTTGATAAAACGCTGCGATCCAGCGGTACGCGCAATGCGTAAGCAAGCAGCGCAGCTCGCGCCGCAGCCTCTCCTCGGACATGCGGTGAACGCGCACATACCACTCACGTGTACACTTCCTCTGCACAGATAAGTGACGACCCTTCAGCGCGTTGGCTACGTTCAGGATCGCATCGCGAACTTCGTACGTAGCACTATACATTTCTGCGACACGTGGTAAGCTGCCTCTCCCAATGACACGCATTTCGAGAGAGACTGATGGCTGCGCTGGCTTACAGAGGAGTTTTGTAGACGGCTCAGGGCTGATTGGAAAATATCATGCCCTTTTTAGGAGTGATTTCAACGAATAAGAAGTATCGCAAAGCAGAGAAATCGCGAAAGAGGGGGATTTGTTTTCAAACAAAGTGTAGCTCATATTACAGCCATGGCTGAGAAATCAGGGTTGCAACCAGTGATCGGAAGAAATGAATCTGATACCGTAGTCGGTATTTGCGGTTTAGGTACGTAGCAGTCATAAGTCAGATAGCGAACGTCTCAGAGAACGGACCGTTGCCAGCGCTAGATCCTGTAACACGGACCGAACAGATTTTTATGACTCTGCGGTTGACTCTTTTAATCTCTCTTACCGGAGACCTGCAATCTTTTGTACAAACAGTTTACACTAACTCTCAAGTGTCTACCGGAGATCCGATGATTCGTTCTCTGTGTTTAGTTTTGAAAACTAATCAGTTGGCGATAACAAAGCCCGAATCATGATCACACGATACTTCCTGGAGCTAATTCGCGAGACATTGAGAACCTTTCTTTCGCTCTCACCCGTCTCCGATTTTTTCTGATAAGCCCACGACGCTGGAGCTCAAGTGTATACAAATAATTCAGTCCGAGTATAGCATTACCAACGGTCTCGCATTCTTAAGAACGTCGTTAAAAGGCAAAGAGTGCGGTCCCCTTCTACGTACAGAAATTTTTCTCAATGGCTTACGTGTATGACACGGCTTGCACCGATCAGTCCGCTCTGAGTCCCTACAGAGAGCACACACGTGGCCACCATCATGGCAGAATTGAAAAAATTAGCAGCCCAACGCGATGCGCTTCTCGCAAGTATCGAAGCTAAGAAACGTGCAATGGAGAAGCTGAACGGCCAGCTCGAGCGCTACCAGCAGAGAATGCTGGACATGTCAGCGCTGTTGCAATAAAAACAGCGAGAAGCCGAGCTAAAGGCTTCTCTGGCGGTACAGTTTGTGCCGATAAACGTGAGGTGCAGAGTGCGCATCACCAACAGTTCAGAGCACGACGTGTGGCAGCAGTGCTGGAGGTGCCTTCCCTTTCGCTGCTGGAAGTGCAACGGACAGCCCTGCCCGTGCATCCTGGATATGGATTCACCGAGATCGCCTTTGCCTCCACCATCATCAGCAGGCGACGACAACAACGTTCAAGGTACGCCACCGACAGCACGCCGCAACCTCAGTGTACCTTACGACTTTCATCGGATGCCTACTCCGCCGAAAGAGTTGGTGCCTGGTTTACTGCGAGGAGGGCCCACACGTCAACTGCGCCAACAACGCGCCACTCGCAAATGTAGGTGTATCGCTTGTATATAATTTATAGTGCAAAAATTTAGTGTGTGTGTGTATGCGGCTGTGTAAGTATGTTTGTGTGCGTGTGCGCGCGCTCGTGTCAGTTTATTATTTCATTGTAAGCTGAGTCATTCGACTCTTACGCGTTTTTTAGTAAATAAATATTGTGCTAGAATTTCTCTTTTTATGCGTGCAAAAACCCGCACTCCCATCAACGATCCCCAAAGCCGAAATTTAGAGTAAGCTTTGCGGCACCGAGTAGTAGAGTAATATATGCACGCGTTCATTTCGATGCGAATCATTCGTCAACAAGTGACCGGCAAAGCAGCAACTCGACCATGGGACAGGAGCAGAGCAAAGAGCAGAAAAAAGGTTCTACGTGGGAGGAGAGACAACCTCTCATGAGAAGCAAGGAGCCAAGAAAGCAGAACAATCAGTCGTCATTCTCAACCAACACTTTCTCGTATCCAGAGAAAAGTGGTTATAATAATCTGTCTAAAAAATCCTCCTCCTCCTCGTCACAGAATCAAAAATCCTTTTCCACAAACACCTTTTCGTTCCCCGAAAAAGACGGCTACAGCAAGCTGAAACGCTAATTGCAATAATATATATATTTCAAAAACTATCGGCCCTTATCAGGGCCACCATATAAATTATATACGTGGAACAATCTCTCTCTTTACAGCGCAGAAAGGATCAGAGCCGGCGCAAGGGCAATAAAAGCCAAACAGCAGGTATACGACAGGTAGACGGCGGCTTTGGCGGACGCGCGCGAGTATGGCGTAGAGAGGGGAGAGAGAGAGAGAGAGAGAGAGAAGCGGGTCCGGTACAGCAGCGGCGGGAGCCACCGCGCCAGAGCTCAGGGGCTACTATAGTGTAGAAGGAGAGGGGATTATGGGCTGGTATAGCGAGAGTCGCGCACGTGCGTTCGAGCTCGGGGCCGGTATGGAGTAGACAGCGAAAGAGAGAGAGAGAGAGAGAGAGAGAGAGAGTCGCGCTCGGGTCTGCTTGGGTAAAAGGGGGAGGGCTGGCATCGTATGCGTAATATAGCTTTTGTTTAAAAATTATTTATAATTATTTATAAATAAACAAAAGGCACCCATCGATGACAGACTGTTTATAACAGTAGCGGTTGTAAATCATGTTTATTAACCTTATCAGCTACTGTTGATATAAACATGGGCTTCTGTTTACATAAACAACTGGCGCCAGCCACGGGACTGGTGACGTCACCTAGGCCACGCCCAGTCTCTCCATACCAGCCCATATACTACTAGTATATACTAGGAATTGAAGGGGATATTCAACAATATTTGCGACCCCGTGCAATTATAAGAATTTAACCGAAGTAACAAATCACGCTATGAAAATAGAATATAGAGTAAAGAAACTTAAACTTCCAGCTATCATAGAAGCAAACAAAAATTTAAACAAATTGTAGCTTCAAAAAAGAAAAAAAAAATTTGATTTTTGTGAGATTTATTACTAAACATGAAAGAGAAAGAGAGAGAGAGCACTCTCTCTCTCTCTCTCTCTCTCTCATACACACACACACACTGGACTTGAAAAGTATTTTTATTGACCGATTCAGAAAATTTCACAAAGAAAGTATGAAGGTAGTTTTAACTTAAAATGCATCCCTTGTAAGCTATAAATCATAAAAGAAGTGAAGAAATCGCACTGAAATTTTGACCGACATGTAGAATATATAACATACAGTTTGTACAAAAATTAAAATTTTCATCTTTGATTTCACAGACCTTATATATATATCCTTGCCAAATTCTTAGGCTTATGCAAATATATAGCCCCTTAGTAATCTAGCAGTTATCGCTTATCTCTGTCTTTGACTAAGTCTTAACGGATGCGTAATAAGATCTCAAATCTTAATTACCAACATTTGTCAAGGCGAATGTTTTAGGTGTACGTATGTCGACGACTTTTCAGCCTCGGAACACTTGCTCCTGTTGTGTAGTAATATTACATATTCTTGCTGTAATATTATATATACTCTACTGCGTGTGGATATAATGGACACATCGCCTCCTGTGAATCTATGCGTGAACTCCTTTTCTTGACTTTGTGGCTTCTCTTTTCTGTCCCTTTTTCCATTCGTAAACGTCATTCTTATCGTTACTTCGTTGTTGTATTATTAACATTATTGGTAGGGAGTATTTCTTCTTGCTGTCGGTGAATTATTTTTACTATTCAGATCGTATCACTAATTTTACATTGTGATTTTAATTGTAAGGGTTTGCTTCTTATTCGCGAGCGCTTACAACATTATTATTCCAATATCTCTCTCTCTCTCTCTCTTTCTCTCTCTCTCTCTCTCTCTCTCTCTCTCTCTCTCTTTCTCTCTCTCTCTCACACACACACAGACACACAAAGTTTATACAAATTATTGCAAAATTTGGTTTTTAATGAAGAAATAGTAAGTTACTAGGGGTTTTCGGTCGCTGATGACGAATCTGTTATCAGATTTGCAATATAAATTGTTTAAACAAGTTTATGTTAAATATAAAATTATTTCGTTTTTTATGGTGAACGAAAATCTTGCATATTTATAAGAATTATGTGTATATTACAAATACCAACATGTCGACAAATTGGATAATATCGAGCAAAGTCAATATTTAAACCTACAGGCAAAAAGATTAAACCTATCTTTCACATACATTATGACTTTCAATACGACGACACATAATGAAAGAGGGGCAAGGAATAAATCTAAAACTAAATTGTACCTATGCACCAACCCGCAAAATTTAATAAGCAAAAATTTGTTCACAAGAATCCGTCGGTACATCAGAGAAAGTCAAGCATAGGTGAGGATGAAATACTTAAACCCACGTTTCCTACACAACAAAAGTTCTGATACATTGACGCATCGAAGGGATGCAGACAAAGGCGCGTGTTATATCTAAAACTAAAACATCTTATACATCATAAGGTCAAATACGATGGCACATTGGAGAAAGGTTGTAATGTCCCACGTTTATACTATTAAATTATATACTAGCAAAAAACGCTCGCTTTTTGTTTTTCTAAAATCTTGGAAATACAAACAGATGTTTACGCGTACTTCGTCGTACTCATGCGATTGCACCGCCAACCTTAAAATCTAATTTTACATAAAACTTTTTAAATAAAGCTTGCAAATTAAATAAAAACCAAGTCTGTAGCGCCGTAGTGTTAAGTTTAATGAATCGTTCTACCAAGAGAAAAATTCGATCGGACTTTCTGTTTTTCTAGAAGTTAATAAGAAAATTAAGAAAATACAAAATACTCCGTGGTGTATTTACGAAGCTTTTGCACCAACATACCCTTAATTATTTAATGTGTCATTATTAAATATAATTTTAAATATTAGATGTACACTCGATGGTAGTTAATTCTCGTGGAACGTTTTTTAAATGATCTAATAAGATTGCCAGATTGATAAATTCTAACCAATCAAAAGCACGACTTTGGAAACGTTCCATAAGAATTAATTACTGCCAAGTATAAATAAATATATTCAATACAGCCAACATTCTATAAAAGTAGTTATAGCTACTAGTACACAGGACTGGCTTTAAAATTATAGAATAAAAGAGAAATGAATTTGGAATATTAAAAAATGTTTTAAAATTTGTTGTAATTATATGATGACAGTATTACTTATACTAACAAAATCTAACAATAAAATAATATTAACTAAAAGTTTTTTTTTATTTACATTTATTAAATAATGTAATTTGTAAGATTATAACAATCATAACATTTATATTCTGTACTAAAATGTAATACATAATACGATATTTACTTTTATATTAACTGATAACGATATCTTCAATCCCTAACGAAAAAAAATGTAAACAATTGGAAAAAAACGTTATGAACTGCAGATAATAGCAGAAAAATGTCGGAATTGTGACACAGATAACAGTAATTTTTTGTTTTCTTCAGTTTTATTTAGTTTGCTAGATACTTCAGTTGTATTTCTTTTTTTCAGGTGTAAAATTTTACAATTTAGAAAATAAATAAAAAAATGAATACAACAGACAATAACTATTAATAAGTGAAGACAACAGTTTTTTCATAGTTCAAAGCAGTTATCTTCATTTTATATTTGCTGTCTTCTACGTTCACTAGTTTGTTCCCAATCAAAACAGCTATCTTCGGATTTCTACACATTTTTCTTAACTTTTAAAAACACGCCTTTAATAACATAAAATAGAAAATTAACTTTTGAAAAGTAAAAGGTTAGGCAAGTTTGAAATATTCCGCAACGAAATAACAGATAAAGAAGAACTGAGCCCAATCAACCAAAGTCAAGTTTATTATATTTAATCATAATAAAGCAACAACATTTGTTTTGGTCAATGAAGGGCTTACATAACTTAAAGTTGAATTTCATACTGATCAATTAAACTCTCAAGATACTCACTACGTAACATGCCATGACCGTTTCATTGTACTTACGGTGTTTTTATGAAGTTATAATACGTAACAAGAAAACTTTAGTTGTTTACCAATAAACAAAATGCAACAGTCATAGCAAGTTACGTAGTAAGTATCTTGAGAGTTTTTAAGTAAATACTTCTATAGGCTCGACGGGTACACATTTTACCGGGGAGTGAATCGGCGAGCGGCGACCGTCACGGCGGCGCGACAGACCGATCGTTACGAAAGTAGCGGCAGCTCTTTTCCCCCACCACGCACTCTCACGCACTCTTCGCCGCGCATGTTAGCATGCTCGCACAGCTCAGCTCTTCACTTACATATCAGCCGCACTTATTTACACGCGCTGCAAGCGGCTATCGGATTTTCTCGGATTTCGGAGGCGCTAATATAGCGGTACCTTTTCATGGTACTTCAATTTTTTTGCGTTAACTAGACGACGTGACTTTTTTAATATACGCAAAATGTTTGCAGGTAAACATTATTGACTTATTGCAATAAACATTATTACTGTATGACACGTCCTGACGTAAACCTCGATTTACCACACCCTTGTACAAAAATGCACTCTCTAAATTTTGGATTACGCGCGATGTGTCATACAATATCGTACGACACTATTATTCTTATTATTATTTATTATTATTATTATATTTTATTTATTCGTATTATATCTTGCCTATCCTAAATTCACTAGTTAATCAATGATTACTTCATCAAAGATTTTTTAACTCTCTGTCAATGTTGCGATTAAGTTGGAAAAATAAGAAAATGGCGGCGATTTACGCATCAAAATCACTAATTTGAAAAATTATAAAAATTTATCAAAAAAGTCACAAATAAATGTATTCTTGTAAATTAGTACTTTGGAATCAACGAAGGCGCATTTGAATTTGCGTCGAAGACTAATTCATTTCAGTTGTGCCGCAAAGACATATATTTTGAACTCTTGCGTCGAAGACTATAAGGTACATTTGCAGTGCGCTGCGAAGACTAGTACATTTCTCACTTTGTATACATTTGATTCTCTGGCAACGAAACTATTCAAAATTTTCCAAAATTTCACACCATCTATTTAAGTCATCACTTCTATCGGCTGTCCCCGAGACAGACACATTTTTCTAATTGATCAGTATATAACTTAACTTAGGTAAAGTAAGTATCAACAAAAAAAAAAATTTGTTGCTTTATTATGATTAAATATAATAAACTGAACTTAGGTTGATTAATCTCATTTCTTTTTTATCTGTTAGTTCGTTGCGGAATATATCAAACTTGCTTAACCTTATTGTCACAGACGCACACGTCTGCAACGCGAGCAGCGAGTCAGCGATAAGTCCGCCGAGCCGTACTACGATGCATAGCGTCCTAATGCATCGTAGACGTTAGCTCAGTGGTTAGAGCACAGGCCTCTGGCTCTCGGGTCCGCGAGTTCGAGTCCCGTCGTCTACTTTTTCGTTTTCGACTCTGTCTCCTCTATGTTTGTAACATTCTACTTTTTTAAAAGTTAATTTTTTGAGATTTTAGTCCTTTTTAGTAAATTTATTTAGGTGTTTCATATTTCTCCTAAAAATAAAATATAAGCATCCTTAGCTCCTTTTGATCATGGTTTTATTGTAACATTTTTATCAGTGAGTGTAGAGTATACGCTTAGACTATAGGTGCGAGACATGAGTAGTGCGTTAGCTCTCGCATGGACAGATGGGCTCGCCTCGTTGCAGTAAATCGTCGTCGCCCAATAGATAGCGCGACGTGTACCATTTCAGAGTATATTGTCTCGATCATACATATTTATATATTACAACACGCCTCCTAAATTTTATGATTGTGATCGTTTACATTTCATTTTTGTTTAATATATTTGTTATACATTTTACATTAATCTTAACGCTTCTCTAATTTTTAAGAACTTTGTTTTGTCTAGACTTTTAGTTAGCATGTCAGCTAAATTTGAATTCGACGGTACTTTTATAATATCTATTATACCTTGTTCGTAGTTTTGATTTACATAGTGATATTCGACTTCGATATGTTTCGACTTATTTGTATAATTTCCAAATTTTGAAATAAAAATTGCGCCTGAATTGTCTTCGTACATGTTTATCGCTTGTTCAAGATTTACATTAAATGTTTCGTATTTCTTATAAACAATATCTCGGTTGTTGCTTCTGATAAAGGAACATACTCTACAAATGTGGAACATTTTGTAACTATACTCTGTTTATGAGTTTTCCAGAAAATTAAATTTCCATACAACCTAATTACAAAGCCTGTTGTATCTATATTAATATTTCTATCTATATTATCTCCTGCAAAATCAGAGTCTACCATACAATCTAAAGTTTCGGTAATTACATTATCATAATATGTTAGTTTCAAGTCTTTCGTTTTATACAGATATTTTAAAATTCGCATTGCATATTTATGAGTTTGGTCGTAGCAACTTTGGTAACGACTTAAATAATTTACACTATATGCTATATCTGGCCTTGTGCCTGTACTTATATATAATAATTCGCCTATTAAATTTCTATATTTAATTCGTTCATCTATTTCTTTTGCTTGTGCTAGTTTTAGATTCGACTCCATTGGAGTATCATATAGTTTAGCATTTTCTAAATTATATTTTGTAGCCAAAGATTCAATGTATTTTGTTTGACTTAATGTCATCTTACGTTTATCATCACTATAATCTATATCTATTCCAATATAACTTCCAATTATTCCTAAGTCTTTCATTGCAAATCTTTCCTTTAGACTAGATTTGACTTCATTTATTTTGTTTTTATCTCGACAACAGATTATGAGATCATCTACAATACTAGAATATATATTGAATCTTTGCTTGTATTATACACATATAAACAGTGATCGTAGTTACTTCGCACAAAGTTTAATTTTTCGATAAAATTGTTGAAGCAATCATACCAGGCCCTTGGGATTTCTCGTAATCCGTATAATGCCTTTTGCAATTTGCAAACCTTATTGTCTCCGGTTTCATAACCTTTCAGTTCATTAACATAAACTTCCGTTTTTACATAACCATTCAAAAATGCTGTCTCGACATCCATTTGCTCTATAAATAAATTATTTTTACAACTATAAGACAATAAAATTTTCAAAGTTTGCATTTTTCCTACTGGTGAATAAACATTTTCTAAATAATCTTTTTGTTGAAATCCTCTTACAACTAATCTCGCTTTATAAACATTATTATTTTTCTTTTGATAAACCCATTTTACATCAATGACTTTTTTATCTTTTGGTCTTTCAACAATTTTCCAAGTATTATTTTTCTTTAAACTATTAATTTCAGAGTCCATCGCAATTTTCCATTGTTTATATTCATTTGAGTTTAACGCCTCCTCAAATGTATTCGGTACGTTTGCATCAATGTGATTTACATAGATAAAGTGAGTTACAGGATTCCATACCTATTTACAGGACTTTTCTTTCTATTAGATTTTCTTTGTACTTTTAAACTTGAATTGTCATTTTCAGCGACATCAAAAGTTAATTTGTTATCTCTACTTTCACCGAAGGTCTGAGTAGGGATAAGAGATTTTGTTTGATTTGAATTTACATCGTTTCATCAATTTTGGATTCTTTTTCCAGTATTTCATTTTCTACGTTTTCAGATTCGCTATTTTCCAAATCTCTATCTTTTTCATCATCAAGTTTTTCTAAACAAATAATTTTAGTATTTTCCTCAACTACTTGTACATGTCTAGCATGAATGACTTTACCATTGACTAGAACTTTATAGCCATTTTCTACATAGCCTATTAGTACACCTAATTGGGCTTTATCATCCCATTTGCTTTTTCGCAACGCTTCTAGAATTCTTACGAAGACTCGACTACCATAAATTTTCAAATTTTCTACATTAGATTTGATACCAAAAAATATTTCGTGAGGAGTTTTATTTTCCGCTGTATTTGCAATTGTACGGTTTTTTAAATACGCGACCGTTTTTATGATTTCGGGCCAGTACCGTCTATGTATTTTGGCTTCACGCATTAAACATCTGCCCATATCCATTGCAGATCTGTTATATCTTTCCGCTACTCCATTTAGTTCTTGGACGTAGGGTGAGCATGGCAATAATTCAATTCCTTTAGACTTTACAAAATCGTAGATTTCGTGATTCAAATATTCTTTACCATTATCACAACGTAATTTTTTTACCTTTTTATTGAATTTATTTTCTAATAGATTAACAAATTCTTTGAAACAACTTGCAGTCTCTGATTTATTTTTAATACAAAAGATTCTAGTGCATTTACAGTAGTCATCGACAAATGTTAAAAAATATTTTTCCCCGCCATAACCAGTTGTATTATGTGGACCATTCAAATCAGTATGAATCAATTCTAAAATTTCAGTTGTTTTTGATCTGCTATTTTCAAACGGTGCATTTGCCATTTTACTCTCTATACAATTTGCGCATTTCATTTCGAAATTTTCGATTTTTTCTGGCAGTCCTTCAACTAATCTATTAGTTACCAATTTATTTAAATATTGAAAATTTACATGGCCTAATGCCCTATGCCATTTTTCTTTGTCAGTTAGTTTCATTGAATTTACATACATGGATTTATTTTTCTTTTCTAATACAAAACTTTTCATATAAAACAAATTTTCCTTTATTTTTGCAACTCATCAAATTTTGTTTAATGCCTTCAACGTAATAGACATTTTTTATATCAACATATTTTTGATTATAATAATTTTTAAAATAAGTTTTAACAGTACCTATTTTGGTTGCTTTTAAAATTTTACCGTCTGGTAATTTTACATCAATAGGCTTTTTCAAATCTACACATTTATCAAAGAATTTATCATTTTTTATAATATTGTAACGGGGTTCACTTTCGGGGGAAAACTCGGTGATATTCGACTGGATCACAATCCCTCGGTGCGATGGAGTCTCAATGTCCGTGATTTACCCGCGTTGCAATGCAGCTTGCGGCTAGAGCTGCTTCACGAACGTTGCGTTCGCACGTGTGATGTCTCTCCGCACTCTCCTATGCGGAGCCGGCTTCTCAGTTTTGCGTTGCAACTGCTTGTTGCAACGCCCGCGGAGGCGGCGGTATTCGCGGTGAGGACGTAGGGAACAGGAGATCACAACTCGGGAAAATGAAGCTAGTCCCTATTAAAATAAAATAGAATAATGTATTGCGCGGTCAATGTTGTGTCTTTACAAATGTGTGCCGAGTCACCTCAATGTCGACCCGTCGTGGAGAGTATCTCGCGAAGCTTACGCCCGCGAACGAGAAGACCGTTACTCGGTGCCGCTGCACCAAGTCGCAAAGCTGTAGCCGCTGCTACCGCTGACGCGATACAGAAAAAGGGCTCAGCCCTACTTACTCGCAGTCGCCGTTCTCGGTAGGCGCACACCACACACTCACACACACTCTGCGCCGGTGGTCTTGCTGGCTCACTCGCTGGAGCCGACGTCCTCTCGTTTGGCCGCTGATCGACGGGCCGGGTCGTCCTTGCTTCTCGTAGCTGGAGTTGACTTGGACGTCTTCTTCTCGCGATCTCACACACACTCTCACTCTCTCTCACGCTATCGGTCGTCGCTCGTGCCGTCAGTCTCACACCCGAGAGCTGACGCGTTCGCACCTATGGCCGGAAGCTATCTGTCTGTCCGACGGACCGCGACTTATACGCGAGGCCCCGAATCTTGCCTCGTGCTTGCGCAACGTCACGTTCCAACGATGCGCGAATCTACCCGATTTCGCACCTCGTTACAATATGATCTGTGCAACCACTATCTAACAACCAATCTATTTCGCTACAATTTTCACTAAAACTTGTTACATGATTTACTTCACTTGTTTTATTATTCTTATACTTTTCCCGAGGGTAGGTATAAGAATTGTTCGAGTCGTGACATACCTGTGTTGTCCATGATTTAGATGAATAATTGCCCTGTTGCTCGCTTAAAGAGTCACCTCTGGGCTGACCTTGTCCTCTGCCTCGGCCACGACCTCTATAGTTTCCACCTCTGTTGTAGCCTCTTTGATGACCTCGTTGACCTTGACTGGATTGAGAACCTCGTCCTCGGTTGCTCTGCTGTGGTGGTCTCGTGCATGCATTTTTGTAGTGTCCAACTTTTCCACAGTTGTAACATTTGCCTTCGAACTTGGCTGTAAAAGTACTTACATTACTCTTTTTATCAGAATCGTTTTTTGTATAATTTTGCTCCTTAATTTTTGATTTGACATAGTCTACTGTCCTTTGATCTTCTGGAATGACATCAATGAAATCTCCTATGTAGCTGTAGCTTGGTGGTAGTGCTCGTATTAAATACCTCATCTTCTCTGTTTCCAATAATTTTCCACCAGCCGCCTTGAACTCATTCACGGTTTTCTCGAATTCTGCGAAAAATCGCCTACTTGATCAAAATTCTTCAATTTTACTTCTTCCAGCTTTCCTCTGCAGATTATTTGTAGCGACGTGGATTGCGTCGAATACATTTTATCGAATTTTTTCATCATGTCAAATGCTGATTTACATTCAACAATATATTCTAATTGTTTATCAGATAAAGTGCTTATTATGATTGTTCTTGCTTTTAAATCCATTTTCTTTCAATCTGCTTCTTTATCTTTGTATGCAGCAGTTATTTTACTAGTTGCAGGTTCGTTACACTCTTTATATTCTAATAAAATCATTAATCTTATTTTCCAACTGGAGTAATTTGCACCATCAAAAACGGGCATCATGATATCTTCAACTTTAGCTTGCTTCGCCATTTTTATTTCTTCGATGCTTATATTCTTATACACTTGAGTTTTGAGTATAATTTTCTTCAATTCTTTTAAAAATAATTTTCTAATCGGATTTCTTATATTTTCCTTCCAAACAATTTTTTTGTTCTCTAATTCGTGATCTTGAATTACTTTTAGTTTAAGCCACGAGAACATGTGCTTAACCTCGAAATTTCCACGTACTCTGTACTAGCACGTTACCACGTTTTTCACTTGCCGACTTTAATCTATTGACATCGCACTTTAATCTTTATTAATTCTCAAAAATCTTCTTATTGTTTAGTACCTGACAACTTTATCTTCGTCACTGAGCATATATTTTTTGACTTTAACCTTTTCTTAACTGGTTAATCTTCACTTGTAATTTTCCTCTTTTTTCGACAGACGTTTCGACGCAAAAATTCGAATTTTCATGCTTCACAAGCTTACAATTTTTCTGAGAAATTTTCTCCTTTAATTTCACTACTCAATTTTTCACTGTATGATTCAGTTTGTTAACAATAATCGTTAACTTCTTTTCCACGTGGCCTTTTTTTTAACCTCACTTTATAACCCCCCTCAATTTTACATTTCCCCGAAGGTTGATGTAAAATTGAAAGATAAAAGGTTCCGACGTTCTGCTACCATGTTGGAGTAGTGGTACAAAATAATGACACTGAGGTTAATGTTAATAATAAGTAAAGTGTTTATTTGATAAAGGCTTGAAAGCCTAGTCGGCAGTTACGTCCGCTCACATCTGAGTCTTACAGGCAAGAGAGAGAGTGTAGAGTATACGCTTAGACTATAGGTGCGAGACATGAGCAGTGCGTTCGCTCTCGCATGGGCTCGCCTCGTTGCAGTAAATCGTCGTCACCCAATAGATGGCGCGATGTGTACCATTTCAGAATATATTGTCACGATCATACATATTTATATATTACAACAACATGAAATCACTGATTGTTCTGATACACTACCCTCGAATGATTTCTACACCTAGACACCAACACCAAGTGCGAACTACCTATACCTCGTCATCGGCCACCCTGTACACTAAGACGCCGTCCTCGTATAATGTATGTACCTAGAAATAGATAACCACAGAGCGCACCACCTAAACTTTGTCATCGGCCACCTTGTACACCGAGACACCGCCCTCGAATGATGCATTTACCTAGACATACAAAATTACGGAGCGCACCATCTAGACTTCGTCATCGGCCACCCCGTACACCTAGACACCGCCTTCTAAACTCTGAGATCATCCTCCCCTCTGCAGATGCCTAGTTTATCCACAATCATGTACTTTGTTTTTTATTCACTCGCTTCTAACCCTGTATACTCTGCCGCTTTTATGAGGATTTCCGCGTTTCTTGCTACCGTTTCCCTACAATCTCTCAGTATATCCAAGTCATTTGCGTAGCCTAGTATCTGCGTTGTTCCATTAAGCGTTGCGTCCAGCTGGCTAACCTGCATTTTTCTAACGACATACTCTAATGTTAAGTTGAACAGCACCGTAGAGAGCCCATCCCCTTGTTTTAAACCATCGCGTATCGTGAAGGGTTCTGATATATTACCGCCTACTCGGACCTTTCCCGTGCTTCCATTCAGACATATTTGAATCAATCTCACGAGTTTTTTCGGTACACCGAGAAGTACTAGAATTTGATACATTTTGCTTCACTTAATAGAGTCGTACGCTTTTTTAAAATCTATAAATAGTTGGTGTATGGTTTCGCAAAATTCCCACTTTTTCTCTAACAAATGTCTTATGGTAAACATTTGATCGCTCGTCGATCTGTTGCGCCGAAATCCGCACTGATAATCTTCTACTATATCTTCCGCGAATGGAGTGAGTCTAGCTTGTATTACGTATGACAGAACTTTGTAGCACGTTGCTAAAAGTGAGATACCCCTATAGTTATTGCAGTCTGTCTTATCCCCCTTTTTACAAATCGGTATAATGATAGATTCCTTCCAATTTTCGGGTATTGTTTCATTTTTCCAGATGGCACATACTAGTTTATAGATTTTGAAAGTGAGTTCGACGCCCCCATACTTGAGTAACTCAGCTGGTATAGAGTCATTTCCCGCGGCTTTGTTGTTTTTTAGTTTTTTAATCGCGGCCTCTACTTCTTGGTAGCTCGGTTCCTCCACGTGGAGTTCAGCAGTGTGAATTTCGTCCCCTAATTCTTCGCTATTTTCGTGCACGTTTAATAATTTATCGAAATAATTTTTCCACAGCGACAGTAATTTGTTGTCATTTGTTACGAGGTCCCCGTTTTCGTCCTTCATCAATTGCGCTCTACTCCTAAAACCCTTTCTGATGGCGTTAATCCCTTTGTACATTTCGCGTGGGTTATTTTCCTTACTGTTAATTTCTATTCTCCTAATAAGATTCTTTTGATACTCCCGCTTCTTATTTCTGTAGATCGCGCTCGTCTGTTTCCTTACGTTAGAATACTCTTTTACGGTCCTCTCGCTTCTATTTTGTAAGCTATCTAATTTAGCCTTTTTGCGCCTTTCAAACCAGAGTTCGCACTCTTCGTCAAACCATGGTTTGCTCTTTGGCTTTTTCTTTTTATCCAGTACTTTGTTCGCGGCCTCTTTTACCGTTTTTTCGATGTCCCCCCATAAGCTATTCGGTTCGTCATTCCCCTCCGGCGATGTGTTTGCTTCTTCAAGTGCCTGAAACCTGTTATTAATTTCTATCTGGTACCTAATTCGCTCTGTTCTATCTCGTAGCTTCTCAATATCGAAGCTTTCTACCTTGTTTGCTCGCTTACTATTTTGATTCGCTACTAGTCTAGCTCTTAATTTGGCTACTACTAGGAAGTGGTCCGAGTCGCTATCTGCCCCTCTGTAAGCCCTTACGTCGAGAACGTTAGTATGACGTCTTTTTTCAATGAGGAAATGATCAATTTGGTTCTGCGTGGCCCCGTCCGGCGATGTCCACGTTGCCTTGTGCTTAAAACACATAGTTTTGATTATAAGATCTTTTGCCGCCGCGAAATTTATGACCCTAATACCGTTATCATTGCTGGCTTCGTGCAGGCTTTCCTTCCCTATAGTAGGCCTAAACATTTCCTCCCTACCTATTTTAGCTTTGAAAGCGCCTAATACTATTCTTGTGTCGTAAGACGCGAACTGGTCGATTAACTGCTCTAAAGTTTCGTAATAGAGATCCTTAGCTTCTTCTTCTTTGTCCTCCGGAGGACAGTGTACATATCTATACCATTCACCTTCGATAATGATGTACGAGAGTCTATCATTGACGGATTTGAAACTGTTAGTCGAATGTATGATGCTTTTGCTTACGAGAAATCCGGTGCCTAGAGATCCCCCACTCCCGGCCCCATACAGGTACGTGAAGTTACCCGATGCTAGTACTCCACCATCTGGCCACCGCGATTCCTGTATTGCTACCAAATCTAGATTGTACCTATCAGCTTCCTTTACGAGTTCTTTAAACGCGCCTGCTCTGTATAGACTGTGAACATTCCAAATTCCGACCCTTAAGTCCCTTTTGGTTCGGATTTGATTTTTTTGAGCCATGATAGTATGTTAAACCCGCGCGCTTCTGATCCTGTTCCGATCGCAGGTGAGTCAACCGTTTTAGAGGTGATAACCCCCATACCTCTCTAGAACTAAGTATGAGAGCTTTCCGACTTTGATGAGGACGGAGCCAACTCATCGTCAGACACACTACGGAATCATTCTCGCATCCTAACGCCCCCCTGCAAGGCAGCGCGCCTTCGCTGGCATCGTTACCGCGTAAGACCAGGTGACGAATTATTCTCCACATCCCCTTGCGGGGCAGTTGTCATCGCTCCCGCATCCTCCTCGGCAGCAGGATTTTTGCCCATTTTTGTAATGTGTGATGAAAGAGATAGATTGAGAGATAAGAGATAATGTGAAGTATTTTTTTTTGTTGTGGTTCTTGCGTAGTGTTTCTAGATGAATGCGTTCAACAGTGTGGGCTCATCACACCCACGCCTGTTCCTATCGGCTGTCCGCGGCTGCTTATTCAATTTATTCGCAGCTAACCTTTTTCTCAGGGGCTGTTCCTCTATCCGCAACCTAAGGACGGGCTGTGTAGTGGTGATAGGCACCCACCCGTCCGATCTGGACGACAACGCCCAAGACCTACTTAGAGTAGCGGCATTGTAACAGATGGTCTATTTACCTAGACATAAAAAATTACGGAGCGCACCACCTAGACCTTGTCATCGGCCACCCCGTAACCTAGACACCGTCTTCGAATAACTATGTATAGCACATAGAATTCAAAAAAGATTATACCTGCACAAACAACTATTTGCAGCATCTCTTTGATCTCGACCAAGACTGCGAATTTTATCTTGTGATACGAATGAATACTTACAGCATTCGTCATTATATGTCACGAATACAAAACTTTAAAAAAACGATTACATCTGCACGAGTAATTGTTTGTAGCATCCCTTTTATGTAAATCGAATCTGCAGATAACATTTTGTGATATGCATGAATACATAAATCGTCATTTTATATTCACAAACAAATAACTTAAAAAAATATATATCCGCAGAAATATTTAATCGCAGCATTCCTTTTATCTAGACCAAATTTACTTATTACATCTTATGATATGCACGAATACATAAAGCATTCGTCATCTCATATTCACAAATAGATGGCTTTAAAAAAAAATAGCATATCTGCACAAGTATTTAATCGTAGCATCCCTTTCATCTGGACCAATTTTAAAATAATTTTTTAAATAAATTTAAATTTTTTTTTAATTGTTTTAACAGCTTCCAATCTAGCTGGACCAAATTTTGAAAATATTTTTTAGTTGGAATATATATTTTTATCATATGTACCTGTCTATACCATTGAATAGTTTTTTATTTATAATATACATCAAGTTTTGTGGAATAAATGCAAAAAATATTCGGATGGTCGGACGGACATTTGTTAAGTTCTTTCACTGCTAAAAACTAATTAAAATTTGATTGTTTTTCCGTAACTTGAATTATTTAAGTTCAAAGAACATTTCTACTGTAAAATAGATCTAATTTTTTTCTTTTTACCAGTTTTCGAGGGTTTTTACAAAATTGACCAAATATAAAATTTTGATTTAGTGTAGATTTGTACATCCTGCGAACCGGTAACCGTGTGAGCACGTGGAGAGTGCATACGGATCGCAGGTGCGTCTGATTGCGACATTGCACAACCCAGCGCCAAAAATTAGAGCAAGTGCTCTGACCTCTATGTCAGCACTCCTCGCGCACGAACCATGACTGCAAAGCGTACGCATCAATCCTTTGTGTGGCAAATGCTGATTAGACTACCGCGATCTTCATCATCTCAATTTCATAACTGATTGGATCGGCACCGAGTCTTCAAAAACCCCGGAGCCGATCCACGCAGTGCCTTTTTGCGTAGTGACTTATCCCTGGCGGTTGCGACTGATTCCAAGGTGAAGCGGCGGTGTTTGCTAGTGTTAGTATTTGGAGCGTGCTTAAACCCTCCAACACCTTGGGAGCGTGCTAATTCCATCCCTTGGTATAGCAAAATCGGTGAGCCTTCTGAACCCAGATCCGTGCACGTGCCACAGAGATAAGTACAAGCTAAGGACCCATATAGCACTCAATCTTTCGGCAATATTTTCCGAAAGTTGAATCGGCAGATTCGTGAGATTCGAAAATAATGTAGGCAGATTATTAAATATTCTGGATACTGTCCAGCAATATTGCTGTAAAGGGTATTGTCTGTTTTCAGATTGCGTTTCAAAAAAACAATAACAATATCGCAGCAATATTGCTCAAAGATTATTTGCAATATTGCGTCAATATTGTAAAATAAAGGTGAAAAACATCCGGATGATACCTCCCGAAACGGGCATGAGAACACGTGAAAACGCTTATATAATTTTTTTAATTTAATGTTGTTTTACCTTTATTTTACAATATTGACACAATATTGCAAATAATCTTTGAGCAATATTGCTGCGATATTGTTATTGTTTTTTTGAAATGCAATCTAAAAACGAACATTACCCTTTACAGCAATATTGCTGGACAGTATCCAGAAGATTATATAATCTTCCTACCATATTTTCAAATCGACAAAACCTGCCGATGCAACCTTTAGGCAATATTGCAAAAAGATTGGGTGCTATATGGGAATTTAATATTTTTCGCCTATGTTTTACAATATTGCGAATAATCTTTGAGCAATATTGCCACAATACGCTTATTGTCTTTTGGAAATGTAATCCAAAAACGGACATGATGCCTTACAGCAACATTGCAAGGAAATTTGTTGAAGGTTATTTAACCTTCGCACAATATTTTCGAATCTGACGAATCTACAAATGCAACCTTGAGGAAATGTTGCCGAAAGATTGGGTGCTATATTGGGATCCGAAAACGGACATTACCCTTTGCAGCAATATTGCTAGACAGTATCCAGAATATTCAATAATCTGTCTGCAATATTTTTGAATCTGACGAATCTATCGATGCAACCTTTGGAAAATATTGGGTGCTATATGGATTTGAACAATATTTCATCTATTTAAATTATAAATTTAGTTGGCAGGAGCTTCGTGCCAAAGAATTAGTAGCGGTTCTAATGACTATGAGAGGGTAAGGGTAAAAATCTTGAAAAATAAAAACTAGAAAGGGTAAATATTGGAAATTCAAAATTTATAAACTGAGATTTTGAAATGAAAAAAATTATAAAACATAAATGTTGAATTGAAATATTGCAAAAGGTGATATTTGTTGTTAAAATATCGTGAAAAAGATACTTTTAGGAATTTCCAAATTTAGGTTTTCAAAATTACACCTTTCCAATCTTTTGGGAGTTTAAATTTTATCTTTCGTTATAAATCAATTCGTAATTTTCTCCTTTTAAATCTTTATTTTTCAAAATTTTTACCCTCACCCACTATGAGAGAGGTAAGGAAGAATTATTATTTTGCTATACTTATCAGATAATCTTTTGCTGACTATCCTTTCAAAAATTTCGACCACAAATCCACGACTATTCATATTTTCACATAACCAGCAGCACGCGACAGCTAGTAAAAATTTTCAAAGTCCAAAACAAACTGAAGTTGCATACCGGTTAAGTTGTTCTGTGAACTTAAATTGTTCGAAATAAAGAAACAAATAGGTATATGTGTGCATAACAAATTTTCTGAAATATTTCGTTGAAAGATTCCTAACGCTTTTAAATATTTCTTACTAATATTTCAGAAATAATTCGGAAAAATTTTATGTTGTAAGGGTAAGTATTCAAATTACCTCAAATTGTAATAGAACATAGTTAGAATCATAACCAAACATCATTTTTTTAGAAAAGTTATAATATCCTATTCAGAAATTGACTTATTTAGAAAAAATCACCTTTAAGGGTAAGGGTAAAGATCAGAAAATCGAAATTTATAAACTAAGATTTTGAAATGAAAAAATTTATGAAACAAAAATGTTGTAATTAAAATATAGTGTAAGGAATATTTTTAGTAATTTCAAAATTTAGTTTCTTCGAATCATACCTTTATAATATTTTAAAATTTGAAATTTTATCTTTCGTTATAAATTTGTAATTTTCTCCTTTCCAGTCTTTATTATTTGAAGTTTTTACTTTTACCTGATTATTGCATTGATTTATAATAAAAGGTAGAATTTTGAAACTGGAAATATTAGAAAGGTAAGATATATAGCTAAGGAAGAAAATTTAAAATTCGAGATTCAAAACAAAATACTTTGAACTCAGGATATTTCCTATTTCGTAATATTTCAATTCGATATTTTCTTTTCAGAAATTGAATAACTTCAAAATTTCGGTTTTAAAATGTTTGCCTTTCGTAATTTAACACTTTCTAATTTTTATTTTTCAAAATGTTTGCCTTTCGTAATTGAACACTTTCTAATTTTTAATTTTCAAAATTTTTACCTCCACACGAAATTAAAAATGTTAAGTATAATATACTATAAACAGCATTGCGTATCTATATTAAATGTGATTGATATTTCTTTTATATAAATCAAAACGGCCTATAATCAATGTAACAGAGAATGATACTATTTAGAAACATCAATAGGTTCCACATCTTTGTATTTTTAATGAAGTTCGCTTATTTTTGCGAAGTAGCACTATGGCGCCCCTTAATATTTAAGGAGTGGTGAGATTAATCGCTTCTATAATCCAGAAAAGGACTCCACTAATGAACAACTTGAAACAATACCACACCAAAGTAAAATGAATCCGCTTATATGATTGAAAGTTGGGAAGGACATATGGAAAAATATATAATATTTAATTTTAAAATAAAAAACCGCTGCCAATTCATTAGCACTATTAGCAATACTTATTTTTGCGAAATTTTCAGATTTTTTTATTAAAAATACTTTTAAAGCCCTATATATATATATATATATATATATATATA
>QLYP01000991.1:15720-31786 GCA_016647725.1 Nasonia giraulti | reverse complement strand
ATTCAAAAAGTGTCGGAGATTATAACTGGATTGAGAAGTGATTGCCAAAATTTGGAAATCATCGTAGAAGCATACAGAGATGAAATCGATCAGAAATGGTTGCGTCACCAAGCCGAGATTGAACGTATAAAAGAGACAATGTTACGGAGCTCACAAAACATTCAGTCAATAGACGTCGGTGTGCAAACATCAAAGAGAAAGAATAAGAATGGAGCATAAAAGAGTAGTAATAGAGGAGCTTTATAAACCTGCTCGACGCAATTATCCACGACGAAAGTTTGATATGCGAGGATTAGATGAGACTTGGCAAGCTGATCTTGTAGAGATGCAGCCTTACGCTCAAGCGAACAAAGGCTACAGATACATGATCACAGTCATAGATGTATTTTCTAAGTTCGGGTAGGCTGTTCCTGTAAAGAAAAAGACTGGAGAGGAAGTTTCAGCTGCAATGAAATCTATATTGCGGCAAGGTCGAGTAGCAATGAACTTGCACAGAGATCGCGCCAAAGAGTACAATACATGTTTTTAGAATCTCATTAAGCAATACAAAATTAATTTATACTCAACGTATAGCAATCTCAAAGCTTCGATATGTGAACGTTTTAACCGTACTCTTAAAGCTAAAATGTGACTACAATTCAGTCTTCAAGGTAATTACAAGTGGTTTGATATCTTATCTGGATTGCTGGTGAAATATAACAATACTAAACATCGAACTATTGGTATGAAACCTGTCGAAGTCACTACTATCAATCAAGCTCAAGTTCTGAAGCGATTTCCTCTCAAAACTATATCATTAAAGAAGTCAAAATTCAAGATTGGAGATAAAGTACGCGTGAGTAAGATGAAACCAGTATTTGAGAAGGGATATACAGCCCACTGGTCTACAGAAATATTCACAGTGAGCAAAGTAGCAACTACGAATCCCGTAACTTACCACCTTAAGGACTATCAAGATCAGCCTATTACAGGCGGATTTTACGAGTTTGAACTATTAAGAGCCAAGCATCCGGACGTATATCTTGTAGAACAAATTCTGAAAAAACGTGGGAATAAAGTCTATGTTAAATGGTGAGAATTTGAGAGTTCACACAATATCTTGATTGATAAGACTAATGTATAATAAAAGAACAAAAAAAATTTTTTTTTGAAGTGATGAGAGCCCCCACCTTCGCACTCATCTGTGAGGTACGACCGAAATCATCACTTATACAACTTTTACTTTGAACTCGAAAATTCAAAGTAGGAGATGTATCCGTGACTTATTTACCTCTCCATTCATTTTTTATTTCATTTTTTATTTATTTTTTTTCTATTCTTTTATTTTACATTAGTTTACAATAGTTTACGCGGTGTTAAATTCAATGGGGTTGTTGCCCTTGGAGGTCAAGAACAGCTTCATCTTATTAGCTTGAGCTGCCATACCCTCGTACAACTCCTTATTCTTCTCTAGCGAAGAGGATATTCTTGAAGGTAGACAAACTTGACAATTATCGACAAGAGTAGCAATAATTTTCAAACCATATCTAGTGTTGGCTTGTTTCAAGGCTGTCACCATATGATTATGACCAACCTCCAGATCGGAGATCTTTTTTGTTGGGAGAAAACCTCCACTGGCAATCTTGTTAATAGCTGTTAAGTCCTTGATTTATTTTACGTACTTGTAGTTGTGTTGTTGCTGTCGTCTTCAGGAGTATTACTTGAGCTGAGAAATCGAGCGAATGATTTCTTCTGACTCGCTCGCGTCCTTAAGTATTACTCTCCCTACTCCACTACCGCCAGCGGTGGCGCTGCTGCTTGCACATAATTGGGTCAGCGCTGCTGCTGCTCGTACACGATTGGGTCGGCGCAGCTCTACCGCGAGTAGAGGGGAGCTGCTACGGTGGCGCTGTGGTGGGGGGAGCTCGGGAGTCGAGCCTTTTTGCTCAGTGGAGTTAAGTCGTCATCACCGTCGGTAGAGGTGCTCTTTCGACATTGGCGGAAATAGCCTCTTCTTCTTCTTCTTCTTTTTCTTCTAACGTCAAGGCGATTTATGTTGTTTTCTCTGTTTGAATAATGTGGAGACGGCTTCTGATGTTATTTTGCTGTCTACTTACAGTCACGTTCTCTTTCAGACAACGAATGTAGTCGTCAAAGTTGATTGTGTCTTTGACAACCGAAGACTTTACACCTTTAGCCTTTTTAATCGAACCTTGGTCTTCAATATTCGCAGAATACATCTTACTTCTGAGACCAACGAACTCTGTCATAATCTTTCCATTGCACTCATCTTTCATAAGGCCAACTATTTTTTTATTTATCAGCGGGATGTCAAAATGATTATCTACAGGATAATCAGAGGTATCAAACTCATGAATATCCTCTCTCATCACTGCATACATATTGACTCCGCTGACTTCATAAATAAGACTGTCTGTATAGTGTACGGTAGCTTTGACTTGTCTCCGACGCGTTCCCGCATATACTCATAATGAAACCGATACACTGGAGATTTTGACAAGTCCAACACACTGAGTCTAATGTAGATTGGTTTACGAACAGTGATCTCTGTACGAGAGAGTTATATTGCGACAAGGTTTTCGTCGAACACCGAACAACTATGAAAGTTGTGTTTCGCGATATACGCTTCAGCACTGTAACGTCAATTCTACTTATTTACAAGTTTTACATCAACTCGTTTCCGTTCATTTTCCATGGTTTTGCCATAGACCGCGTTGTAGTCGATGTATGGCTTCAGCCATGCTTTCTGATTGAACATCAACGCTCGATGAATTTTTTTCAATCGAAGACCATGTTTGAGTGCAAACAATTTTGATATTACTACAATTTTTAAAATAATAATAAGTTATTATTACCATCCATAAAGATTGTTAACGTCATAATACATTAAATATTTTGATTGTTTAGTCTCATCGAATCCAGAACTCATGTATGGATTATTAGCCTCAGCGTATCGATTGCTGCACTGGCTAATACCACCCCGGATGCCTCGCTCGACAAATAGCAGCATGTCTACATCTGTTAGGAGCTCAAGCTTTACATCGGTATATTTCAACATGGCATCCCATGTAAATCCTGGAGTGGTATAGTAGTGTTCTGGATCTAACCCGTATGCGTTGAGACAGTTGATTCGAAAATTTTCAAACACATCGGCCAACAGGAGCACATCGGTCTTTAGATAAAGATCCGAGTATTCGCCTAGTGTTTGTATGTTGAATGATTCCCAAACAGTCTGTGCGTGCTGATAATCTTGTTCTGATACCTGACTATCGTATAACTTACTGTAGAAGCACTGTTTTTCAGGTAGTGATGTTTCCTCCAGGTTCTCTAATGAGGCGATATAATCATATGGAAACATTTCTAGTAAAGATATTAACTTGAATTTGGTGTGTAGCTTACTTATGCCATATCTTTACTAGAAATTGAGTTATGGTCTATTCTGAAAAAAGGCTTCGCTCTGGGGCAAGGTATTTGTGGATTTGGTGGAAAGAAATATATTATACAGTTTATTGTTGGACGAATAAAGATGATTAGAGATTCTATAACTGCTCGAGTTTTACAAGCTGCTCGAATCATTCGAGATACTCGAGTCTCTCAAATTGCTCGAGTTTTACGAACAGCTCGAAAAACTCGAGTAACTTGACTCGACTCGAGCTCGTCGAGTCGAGTTTTTGGAGCGGGAAACTCGACTTTTCGGGAACTCGCACAACCCTAGCTTCAATGCATCTATAACAAACTTTATAAGAGTATTTTACAAGTAAACCTAATAGGGCAGTATACCTATTAGTAGAGATCTTATTTGTGATTTATTAATAGGGATGACTATAGATAATTTATGAAAACGTTAAAATATTAAAAATTCACATCAGTTTGGGGCGTGCAGTCGCACGACTCGCGGGATTATATATATATATATATATATATATATATATATATATATATATATAGAAATTTGTATACACTCCTCTACACACGCGAAACACCTCGGTTGCATGCAGCTGTCTTAGTTGCTTCTGTTTTGCTGGGTCTACGTGCCACCTTGCGCGTGCTTGGCTACTCAACTGCGTTAGATAAGTACTAATAAATAACGCCCGCGGAGGCGGCGGTATTCGCAGGAAGGAACAGGAATCGGAAGTAAACGAGCGAGGTTTAGAAATGACGAAAAAGCACGTAAAATAATAAGTCTAAGTTATATTTCACTAGCGCGTCAAAACAGTGAGTTTACAAATATAAATGAATAATAATAACACGCGAGTCGCCTACAACTTTGCGACTCGGCGCGCGCCGGATCACCCTCGCACGATATACACTCTCATGCACACAATTACAGTCACTGCGAGCCACACAAACCTTCACGATCTCGTCGCCGACGCTCCTGATTCCGGACAGGCTGCAGGACTAGACGTTACTGGACCGTTAAGCAGGGAGATCAGGAAACCCGAACTCCGCGTCACACTCACACACAAGATATATCGATCCGCTGGACACAGCACAGCACACACGATCACGAGCGAAGTCCTGTGTTTACTTTCCGAAGGCCGAGAGCTATCTAAGCGCACACCTGAAGGATTAGCCCGCGCGCACGCTATCTCTACCTCTCTCGCTCTTATTCCCGAATGTTTTTCCTCGCGCGCGCGAGTCTACCCTGTTTCGTCGCGGCGCAGCGGTATTCATACCGCTACGAGTTAGCCGCGGTGCTCAACACGTTACAGTATATAATTTATTGTAATGTTTGTTTAAAACGCATCCCTAGTGCAAATTTTAAAATGTACTAAAACGTAAGTAAATGTAACAAAACGTAATAAAATGTAAGATACTATAATAAAATATAAAAGAAAATATATAAAAGTGTACCATTTTCGTTGGATTTTGGACCTATCGTACGTTTTATTACATTTTCTTATATTTTCTTACATTTCCATACTTTTTATGGCGATTTATTACATTTTTTATTCACGATTTCTTTCATTTCTGTACGTTTTCTTACATTTTATTACATTTTCTGAAATTGACGTAAGTAACGGTATCTTTATGTCTTACATTTTGGTTTTTTTACATTTTTTTACAATTTATTACGTTTTTTTACACTTTCCTACATTTTCTTATATTTTCTTGCGTTTTCTCGCATTTTTTTACGTTTTCTAACATTTTCCTACCTCTTGTCACATTTTCCTATTTTTGTGAATTTTTAAAAATAATTGTACAATTTTTTGCGGTATATATTTTGCCATTTAACCTTGGTAGAAAATCATCCATTTAAAATGGCCGTAAAGGCAAAAACTGGCTAATTAAAATGTGAAAAAACTGGACATTTCAAATTTCCTAAAAATAGTGATATCTTGGGCATTTTTTATAACTGAAAAATATATTTCATGAAAATATCAATAAATCAATTAATTTTTCAGATGTAATACAAAATTATTTATATTTAGGCGTAAGCTGAATAATTTGAATAATTCAAACATATGGCGAAGCTCGTAGGGCTTGAGTGGAACAACGTCTGCGTTGCTCAGTCGGCTAAGGCGCTCGGCTGTACTTATTTGGCCTAGTGTAGGGTGTGGGTTGAAGTCTCTGGTCAGACAGAATTTTCCCTGATGCAAAAAATTTATTCTATACTTTACTTTAAACTAAAAACTCGAATCCAAGCCTGCTGGATACCATTTTCCAATTTTAATCTTAAACTATGATAAACACGTGTTACCCAGCTGTGTTACTCGACCAATTATACAACTAAACAAGAAAACTGCTTAGTTCTTAGATTCCATTCCAAGAACTGGCCATTCAGTGGGTTACCGATTCTACCAGAAAAATAATTAAAAAATTATCAAAATTTTTACAAATATATTTATTTATTTATTTCCAAATATTTACATTACAAAATCTAATAAATAATTTAATTCGTATATTTACCTAGGGTACCTTTAACTAATCGAATAACATAAAACTCACTTTTATATATTGGTATTATCATACTTAGACGCAATATTGCTGCTCGAACCCTAGAGATCTTCGGAGAGTAATAAATAAAAAACTAGGCAAAAACAAAAAAAGAACAGCACCAATTACATAAATTAATAACACAAATAAGCAGCATAGGGAACAAATTAAAAACCCTAAAGAAATAGCTAATATGATGAACACATACTTTAGTAACATATGACCAGAACTGAGTAAAAAAATTAAGTAACCTACTAACGAGCAATAAGAATGCCTAAACAAAACTCAATATTGATTCTCCTGAATCCTACAAACTACTCTGAAATAACTAAAATCATTAAAGATATGTCGCTGAAGAGCGGCGGGATGGATAACATTAATACTAAAACAATAAAAAGTTTGTCTAGACATATATTCAATATACTTGTGCATATATGCAACCTATCGATAGAAAAAGTCATTTGTCCAGAAGCCTGGAAAAGTGCTGACATTATTCTAATTTTTAAATCAAAAGATGAAAACTATGTAGAAAATTATAGGCCAATCTCTTTAATATCAAATCTTGACCAAATCTTGGAAAAATGAATATACAGGCTTAACAATTTCGCTAATAGATGTAACATCTCAAAAAATCAGTATGGCTTTGTAAAGAATAGGGCGATAAAGATGCAATCCAATACATAATAATGAATAAAATATATAAATGCCTAGATCAAAGTAAACCGATAGCGGTTGCTTTCTTAGATTTAGCCATAGCTTTTGATACGGTCAATTACAATATATTACTGCAAAAATAAGAAAAATAAAGAATCAGAGGCAAGGTATTAGACTTAATGACTAGCTAATCAAATAATAGAGAACACAGAGTCAAAATACAAAATATAATTAGCGAGAATGAAACTGTAAGCACGGGGGTACCACAGGCTACCATAATTGGACCTCTACTATTCAAACTCTATGTTAACGACATGCTTAAAGATAACGTAGTATCATTTGCTGATGATACTGCGATTATAACAATGGCCAACACTTGGACTGACGTTAAGGCAAAAATGAATGAAGACCTAAACTGTATTTCTAACTAGTTGGCTTTGAATAGGCTATCACTAAACATTAGCAAAACTGTATTTATAACGTATGGTAATTATAATAACAGTATTCCAGACAGTTTAGACATAAAAATAAATTAAGTAAAAATAAATAAAGTGAGTAACTGTAAATACTTGAGTATAATTTTTGATTGCAACATGAAATGGGAAAAACATATAAAGTATATTGTGCGACGTGTAGCCTGTGCGGCTACACGCGTACACACAATACTAATTGCGTCACACAATGTTATTCCCTGCTGCACTTATGCATGCAGCAGAAGAACAACAACACTTGTTTTTCGTTGCGCCGAGGAAGCTAACCTCGCCTGCCAGCCGCATGGAGCAACGGTGGCTCCTCTGCAGGCTCGGCAGGTGAATATGCCCTCACTGTAGCGCCGCCGTGGATCGCCAGGTGTTGTCGGACACCGCTATACCAACGCAGCCGACACGCACCTACTCCTGCTCGCACCAGGAGTCGAGTCGCGAACCGAAGAGAGAAAGAGGGAGAGGGAGAGATAGGTCTTTATTTGCTAAAAGCAAAAAATAATACAAATTAGATCACAAAGACTGTGTCGCATACAGTCTAACAAAAAGAGATAATAAAATATGTAAAAATACCGTCGCATAAAATAACATAAAATCACATTTTGTCATATTTAATTATCACATTAAACTTTTCTAATATTACGCTGTACATTTAAGGTTTGGTCATAGACCTATCTGTATTGCACGTTTGAAATCTAAAATACGTAATACTGAAAGAAATTTTACGGCCTAAGGGCCGAGTCTGACTAGATTAAAAACTAGATTAAGATTAAGAATGCAGCGCCAGAGGGCTTAGAGTCGTCACGATTCAGTGGCCAGCAGGTACCGCCGTAGTGTCCCCTTGAAGGAGGCGAGAGATGTCAGATTTCGCAGAGTAGAAGGGAGAGAGTTCCAGAACCAAGCACCCTGGACCTGGAAGGCCCTAGCCCCGGTTTCAGTATTCACGGTAGGGATGCTCAGTTCCGGGGGAACTCCCCTACTGGAGGGGCTTTGCTTGTGTTTATTGAACAATGAGGCTAGATACGAAGGTTCACCGATCCGGATTATTCTGTATAATAGAATGGCCTCAAAGTAGAGCCTTCTGGAATCAGTGCGAAGCCAGTCTAGACTCCTCCGGTAAGGACTGATGTGTTCATCCCTCCTAACCCCGAAGATGAATCTCACACACGAATTGCTCAGTCTCTGTATCCGTATTCGTTGTTCGTTAGACGCGTCCAGGAAAGTGACAGCACAGTAGTCGATGTGCGGTTATATAAGTGTCTCAACTAGCCTTCTGCGGAGAGTCTCAGTGGTGCAGCCCCTGAAAAACCGCAGGCTATACAGGGCTTTATTTACTTTTTTCGTGATAGCATCCACCTGCGGTCTTCAAGTAAGTTTTCTATCCAATACAACACCGAGACTCACGACTGTTTCACTGAATGGGACGATCACTCCGTCCGGCAACGGAACCCCAGGCAAGTTCCATGATTTAATATCATTAACGTTCTTCATGGACCCGAAAAATATAGACTTGGTTTTGCCGGAGTTAAGTCGCAGACCAGAGCTTTCCGCCCAGCCAGAAACCAGCCGTGCCGCTTCTGCCAGTCGAGCCACGCCGTCCAGGAAATTATCTTTGTTGGTGTGTAGATAGATCTAGAGGTCATCCGCGTAAAAAAGATGTTTAATTGTGTTGCCGTCGAGTATATTTTGCAGGTCGTTGATATAGAGGCTAAACAGCAAGGGTCTAAGGACAGAACCCTGTGGAACTCCCAGATTGGTTTCAAGACACTCTGAAGTTCCATTTTTATTCGAAATTACCATCTGAGATCGCCCCTGTAAATATGATTTAATTCACAGGAGAGCCGCCCCATAGAACCTCAGCTGTCTCAGCTTTGATAGTAATTTGGAAGGTGAGATGGTGTCAAAGGCCTTGTTGAAGTCAAACAGCAGCATAAGCGTCACCTTTTTTTTTGTCAATTGCCATGCGTACATCGTCGGTCAATTTTAATAACGCTGTTTGTGTACTGTGGTATTTTCGGAAACCGGCCTGGAAGGGGTCGATTATATTATTTTTAATGAGATACTCCGTGATCTGGGTGTGCACGATCTTCTCGAGTACCTTTGAGACGAAGCAGAGCAATGCAATTGGACGAAAGTCCTTAACATTGGAAGGAGCACTGGTCTTTCTTAGCGTAATTAACTGTATCTGCTTCCAGATACACGGAAAGATCCCCTGAGCGAAGGAGCAGTTAAATAGATTAAGAATAAATTCGCCAATAATTGGGAGGGCCTTGACGACCACCTCGCATGAAATACCATCGACACCCCTCGCTTGCGTGGAAAAATATGATATAGCAAGGACGACGTAGCTCGTATTAACAGGGCTAAAAGTAAAGCCCTCCTCGCTTGCAAGTAAAATAGTGTCCGTTGCATTGTCTATATTTTCGAGGGGTGACACCGATACTCCCGCGAAGTGCTCGTTCAGCTCCCCCGGCGTAAAACCAAAAAACTCCTCCTCCTTACGCCCAGGCAGGAGGCCGAGATGACCTTCCAGATATTTCTATTTTCATCAAGGGCGTCTGATAGTTGTTGGAGAAGGAAGGACTCACGCTCTTGAGCAGAACGCATGTCGACCTCGTTGGTGAGTCGAAGGACCTCATCGAAAAGCTCCGCTTTCCCCGTGCACTCATAGCGCCTGAGTGTAGCATTGCGTTTATCGATGAGGAGCCTTAGCTCTGGTCCAGACCAAGGAGCATATTTCCTACGTGGGCAAACCGTTTTCAAAGGCGCAAATTCATCAATTGCTAATTTTATATTATTATTAAGAACGCATAAAGTGCCCTCCAGATCGGTTTCGATGGAATTCATGGCTGTCCAGTCACAACAAGACAAGAGGTCGACAAGACTAGTTGTGTCTATGCACTTGTAATCCCGGTAAGAGAAAGTGTCACTCGCAGGAGTGGGTGCGTAGATGTCTAGCGAGACATCTATGACACAATGCTTGCCGAAACTAGGCAGTCACTCATTCTTAGAGTCCAAGATCGTTTGTTTTCGTCGGTCATGATAAGGTCAATCCACGTTTGAGACGATGAGGTATGATGTGTGGGACCATGCCGGATGATCTGAAGAGATAACTCTTCGGACAGATGCTTCATAGTAGCAGCGTCGTCTGAGTCAGATAGTAAATCAGAGTTCAGATCACCCAGTATGATCTTATGACTAAATTCGCCGCATAAGTCCCGCAATACATCAAAAAGGACTGAGTCCTTTTGCATTGGAATTTTCGGGGGCCTGTAAATAACTCCGAGTAGTACCGGAGGTGAGTCGCCCTTTTGTACGCTACAAAAAAAGGTACTCTGGGATTCCAGGTTTTCCTAGACTAGTATCAGATGAAGCAAGCTTTTTAAATTTCAATCCATTGCTCACAAACAAGGCGACGCCACCTCCATTTACATTTCGATCCTGCCTAATGATGGAAAATCCCCCGATGCTAACTAGGCTATCATCCACAATCGGACCCAGCTATGTCTCCGCAAAGCCAAAGATGTCAAACAAGGGTCGCTCTGCCAAAAAATTACGGACGATCTCAATGCGAGCCCTGAACGAGTTCACATTGAGAAAGTCCGCCCTCAAGCCACTCCCCGTACCCGGTGCATTGTCAGGGGGCCTCGCGATCCACATAGAGGGCATCGATGCTGGCAAAGTTGCAGCCGATTTGCTTGCCAGGTCCGTTACTTGAAGTAGCGTCAGAGTTTTCGTCCTTTTCAGTGACAGTGATGCGTGTGTTTGGTCGTCGAGGTTGTTTCGAGCCGGCCTGACACGTCGTGAGAATAACCTGCAAATCGGCAGCAGATGCAAACACATGCGCGCGCTCGACCTCCCCCCCCCCCCCCCCCCTACGCCTAGCCAGGAACCTGCCACCTGCATGCCAGACATATTTGAAGCCCAGTCCCTGAGCAATGGGCCTCAAACTTTTAAACAACGAGAACTTTTCCTGGGACAGCATTTCATTTAAATAGACTTTGTGTCCGGTCAAGCAGGCAGTAGTCTCCGGGTCTAAAGCCCCGGGCTTGATGTCGTTTGTGGTCAGGTAGTTGTTAGTTAGCGTGCTTTTCGCTCGCATGATTTCCCTGACCAGGCCCGGGCTCGCAAGCTTAACGACGAGCACACCTCAACGCGTCGCTGAATTTGCCGCGATCGTGTTATTGCTCTAGCCCTGTCTAGACTACGCTGGCGCAGTACACGAGTACTGGCGACGTCGCTCTTCTGTAGGGCGGGAAGAACGGTGCTGAGCAGTGCGAAGGCAGCTGCGCCCGAGATTTTCTCGTTGATATTATCAATATTCTGAATTAGTCCGTGTATTTTGACCTCGCACCCCTCAGCAACGCCTCCCCCGACCCTGCGTCCTCGCCAGTAGGTGCCATCCGAGGAGAGGAGCATTTACGTTTTCCTGCTACCTCAGTGACTTCAAGCAACGGACCGCAGTCCGAAACCGGCAACGAGCCCGTGTCGAGGTCCTGGCTTGCACGATGGAGCTTTTTAAGTATTTGTTTCGTTTGTTGCAACTCGTCCCTAAGAATAATATTTTCGTCCAGGAGCAGCTTGTTGTCGTCAAGCAGTCTATTAGACGTGCTGATGTTATCGGCTAGTTGGGTCTCAAGAGCAGAGATACGGGTATTCAATTCCTCCGTACCAACTATGGCGCCCCCTTCTGCTATTGCAGAGGAGACACCATGTGGTACCGAACCCCTGCTCACGAGAGCCCTCAGGCCATCAAGCTGATCCTGGAGCATGTCAAACCGCTGAAAGAAAAGCTCCATCGTACTCACAGGAATTCAAATATTTGAAACACCCAGTAGGCTAGTGTCTTCCAATGGCGCATCCTTTGCTCTATTCTTCTGCAAAATTGTAGGGTCCAGTGCAGATGAGTCATTAATCGACGCTGATGTGAGCGAAGCGGGCGCCTGTGAGTCGGTGGCCCGCCCGGCAGAGGTATTGCGGCATGGCAGGAGAGGATGTCTCTGGCGGGAGTGTCTCTGGCGGTGGTATCACTGGCGTCTCTGCTTTCCGACCCTTTTTGCACACTGCGTTCATATTTCTGCTTGAACAGCGAGTGTGGCACGGAAGACGGCAGGTCGGGCACGTACTTGTTGGCGATGTAGAGTCGTCATTGCAGACGGAGCAAACCGCTGGTGCCATTGCGGTATCCACTTGAGTGATGCTCAAATTTTGCGCCAGTCTTGACGTTACCATGAAGGAGCAGGGATACCAACGGCCAAGATGGATCCGACACGCGTGTGAGACTCACCTGAAGCAGACGAGAGAGAGAGAGAGAGAGAGAGAGAGAGTACGAGAGTTGCTTGCTGCGGGAATCATCGAACCCTTTGACAGTGCTTGGTCAAGCCCGGTAGTGATGGTGCGTAAAGTGAACGGGCAATATCGTTTTCGCGTCGACTTCCGGAAAGTTAATGCGCTGTCAAAGGCTGACGCATATCCATTACCTAACATGGATGATATCCTTCGTAAACTGCAGAAAGCGAAGTACATATCGACGTTAGGCCTTAGCAGCGCGTACCATCAAATACCGTTGAAATCGGAGGCGAGACGGCCTCTGACGGCAAGACCTCTGACGGCCTTTACAGTTCCTGGGCTAGGTTTATTCCAATTCACGCGTATGCCGTTTGGTTTGACCGCACAATGTCGAACGCCGAGAGAAATTACAGTGTCACGGAGAGAGAATGCCTCGCTGTCATCTGGGCTATATGCAAGTTCAGACCTTAGATTGAGGGATACGGATCACAGTAGCTTGCGGTGGCTGTGCAACTTGCATAATTCCACCGGACGCCTAGCGAGTCGGGAGCTTGAAATGCAGGGCCATGTCTACACTATGGAGCATAGAAAAAGCCTGCTAAACGCAGTATCAGACGCATTGTCGCGTATGTACAAAGAAGACGCAGTACCAGTCGAGGCAGTCGGATGGGCAAGCGAAACCCAGGACGCATGGTACTACAAAAAGGTCCGTGAGATACAGTTGCATCCAAGCAAAGATCCGCTGTATATGATGTACGGCGGGCAACTGTACTACTTCTGCCCAGATGAGAAATTGCCAGCGTCTATGAATGACGATATGGCATGAAAAATCGTCGTGCCAAAAGAAAAGCGGACAGAGATCTTGCGAGAGTGTCACGACGAGCCATCAGCTGGTAACCAGGGGCGTGAGAAAACTTGTGCGCGCGTCGCAATGTACTGTTACTTGCCCGGTATGTACACCGACGTCGCTGAGTATATTCGATGATGCTTCGTTTATCAGCAATGCAAACTCGAACAGCGATCGCCGAGCGACCTGATGGACCCCTTGGAAAACCGAGTGATTACTCGGCCATCGCAGATCATAGCGGGAGACGTCATGGGGCCGAAACCAAAGACCGCTCGAGGAAACGAATATATTCTCATATTCATATTCGAGGACTTGTTCACCTCTGGATAGAGTGCATTCCGATTAAGCGGGCAAAAGCGAAGACAATCCTGCAGCATCTCCGAGAGCGAGTCTTCTTGCGGTACGGTGCGCCAGAGGTATTCCTGTCGGACAATGCCACAGAGTTCAAAAATAAGGCCATTGATGAATACCTCAGAGAACAAGGCGTGCAACATAAGTTGACGCCACCTTATCACCCCCAGGCGAATCCAGTGGAGAGGGTGAATCGCACCATAAACAACATGGTGCGCGCGCTCATCGAGGAGAACCATAAAACATGGGACGAGCGATTGAGCGACATCGCCTTCGGGTATAATACCGTGCCCCATTCCTCGACAGGCGTGAGTCCGGCGATCCTGGTGTACGGAACTCAACCGAGGAAGCCTTCTGCAGCGAGGCACGAGCAAGATGCCGCTGTAGAAGAAGAATCGCAGCAACGCACGATCGATGCATGGCACGATCGAATATGGGACTTATCCTAGCTGCACGAGCAAGCGTCGCAAAGGACGTAGAGCGCGCAAGATGGTCAGAAACGCTATTATGACGCCAAGCGTAAACCGGCGACATACAAAGTAGGAGACCTAGTGATGAGGCGAAATCACGTACTATCTTCCGGAGCAGAGCAGCAGAGCAGAGCGAGACTTTGTCTAGGAAAAGAGCGATATTGCATCCGAAGCGAGCAAAGTCGACGACCGTTCGAAGCAAGCGAAAAAGCCGCGCGCAATCGACTAAACCCTGTGAGATCGTAGTAAACGGCTAGGCGTGTGCGACCTATGCCAGAGACTCCTAGAGTTGAAATCGACACCGAGAAGAGGAGACCTGGTCGCCCGAAGTGTTTGAGCAACCGCGGGCATGCGACGACACCTACTATAACCCGTCGACGTCACCGCAAAAAACCGTAGTCACCGTAATGATGTGTTTTTTTTTATCGCCCTAGCATCCCCAGATTCCTAGACGCGAATGCGATGTACGACACCGGTTCGTCGCGGACGGAATGGATAGAATCGTTATCTGGTCGATAGATCGATTCTAGGGGGGGGGGGGGGTTGTACCGAATTGAGCACCGCGGCTAACTCGTAGCGGCATGAGTACCGCTGTGCCGCGACGAAACAGGGTAGACTCGCGCGCGCGAGGAAAAACACGTGCAAATTCTGGAATAAGAGCAAACGCGCGAGCTAATCCTTCAGGTGAGCGCTCAGATAGCTCTCGGCCTTCGGAAGGTAAACACAGGACTTCGCTCGTACAATTCGGAAACTTTCGTGATATTGTGTGCTGTGCTGTGTCTAGCGGATCGAATTGTACCTTGTGTGTGAGTGCGATGCGAAGTCCGGGTATTCCTGATCTTGCCTAGCGGTCCAGCGCAGCGACCAAATCTCGCAGCCTGTCCAGGATTAGGAACGTCGTCGACGAGAGAGAGAGAGAAGGTTTGTGTGACGCGCAGTGCATGGGAGAGAGTGTATGTGCGAGTTTGTATCACTCATGCGAGGGTGAACCGGCGCGTGCGACCTTCACGACGATATACGCGTGCAGCAAGTCACTTATATTGCTTTCATCACCATGTATGCATACGTATATACAGTTAATATTTAAATACTACTTAAAATCTTGAATTGGTGAACTTTTTATTATACTCTTGCGTCTACTTAACACTTATATATGTATAGATATGTATAAGATAGATAGACAACTACCGCATAGAAACACAAAGTCTAAAATGATATAACTTTAATCTTTGTTGGTATTCAGCAAAGCGCGAGGAGACAGGGCAAGAAAGACAACAAAAGATTCAGCGTGAAACGTGGTCTTAATTCTTTAGCGTAAACGAGACGAACTAAGCGCTCTGCCGTCCTTTCTCTGCGGCGGCTGAGAAAGGGGGAAAAGGGCCGCTCGTGGTGAGGAGCTATGCTCACTCTACGCGCAGCGTAGAATGGCTAACGCTCTTAAAGACTAGCCCGGGAACCCTCCTGGGTGTTCTTAAATCTAACAATCTTGCTTGCATTGAACGTAACACTATGCCTCATAATTATATAAAATACAAATGTAAATCATTAACTCAATGACACAATTACTGCATCACAGAATCGACTTCTTAAACAAATATCGATCAAGGTACTTTATTGAATTTTAACCGTAAACATATTTTTACGTGATTTTTTACTATAAGGAAATATCAATGACATTATACTTTGCAATAAAATGCAACAGAATCATTTATATACAAGATAAATAATAATTTTAATAAATTAAAAACAATAAACTTTACTAGTCAATAGGTTGATAAAAAAATTCATCTGCTACAAACATCATAAACATTGAAGAACCTACAACAATAAAATAAATTCTACTAAGTAGATGCTTAATAGAAAAAGTTTTAAACAATAATTTTTGTTTTTAATTTATAATAAATCACTTATCTTATAATTCAATTGAAGTACTTTATTGAAGGCAAGATACGCATACATGGAATCTCAACATGCACCTCTCCTACCTAGAGGTCTACCTAGAGGTCGCGTTACCATCGGCCTGCCCTTCATGACAC
>QLYP01000991.1:0-10720 GCA_016647725.1 Nasonia giraulti | reverse complement strand
CCATCTGGCCACCGCGATTCCTCTATTGCTACTAAATCTAGATTGTATCTATCAGCTTCCTTTACGAGTTCTTTAAACGCGCCTGCTCTGTATAGCCTTATAATAATGAAATACATAATAGAAGATATAAAGATATATAAGTAGAAGAATAACGACAATATAACGCATCTGTATAAATAAACTAACGAAAAACACATTTCGTAATTTTGCAGAAGCATAACAAAAAAAAATAATAAAACATTATACATTAGTTTATTTTTAGTAGATCGTTCTCGGTCACAATTTTAACTTTCTCCGCATGATCATCTTTTCTAACAAAAATATTACCGGTGCCAGACCTTTAGCTTTATCCTTTACTAATGATTTTAGGTTATGAACTGACGCGGATAACATTTCGTTCAGATTTATAACTTTATGATCAGTATTATTAACTAAGTCATTGTATGTAAGGAGGCCAAATTTTCGTTTTGTTTGCAGGACGTAGTCTAACGTTGTTACTGATTTGAATTTCACTACAAACGAAAACACATTTTCTTTACTTTTTAAATACGAATTGTTTTTACTAGCAAGCGGACGAACTTCAAGAATATCATTGCACAAGAAACCGAAATTCATGCATCATAAAATCGAATTTGCTGTGTCTCGCAAAGACATGTTATGAAAACTCGGAATACCCGACACTTTCATTTCAGCAGATCTAGGAGAAAAAGAGTCCAAGCTTTTTATATATTCTATCTCACTTTTAAGTAGTGCATTTTGGCTTTCGAGTGAACATAACCTCTTTTTATAAGGGCTTCGAGTGTTTCGACGTGAACGGATAGTTTATCAATTTTATCACAAGTCATTTCGTATTCTGATTTAAACCGGTGTAAATAGCTGCCAACATATCGTCTTGGGCAATAGAATTAGAATTTGCATTTGCAACGCTCATTTTTGGTTAGAGAGAAACTAACCTAAACTTAATCCGAAAGCGGCGACTTCAAAGACGATGAAATAGACTGTAGACTCGTGGTATAGTGTAGTAGGTACCTAAAGCGACTCCTGGTGGCGAAATTTGTAAGCTCGATATCTCCAAGTGTTCCAACTTCCAATTCACAATTTTGGAGGTTAGCTTAGCAAGCCATGCAGAAAAATGCAGGAATAAAGCTATGGATGCAGCCGCAAGCAGAGATAACCCTCACCGATGCTGCTGCATAAAAGGCGCTTGCAACAAACCTAAAACAAACACGCTCAGAGGCACATACTAGCAGAAACGAGTCCAAACTAATCGGGGCAAATGTAGGAACAACTGATCGACTCACCTAGAGAGAGAGAGAGAGAGAGAGAGACAGTGGTGATGTCGTCCTTCAACAAGTCCAAAACTATAGGCCGCAACAACGCGACATAAACCGTCATAAGTGTAATACAATATGTCGTAGATAGCAGGACTGTCGTACGCTACAGTGTCGTACTGTAATTCCGGCTCCGGCATAGCCGTGGTTGTTAGATAGATAGAAGTGTTGCCACTGTCGTGACGGAAAATTAGGCCCGTTACACGCAAAAAGGAACAGAAATAAATAAATACTGACCCACTATGTTAAATAAGTATGAACCTGTAGTGCAGCATTTATCAGGAATACTTTAGTCTGTTTCCTTAGCTGCAATAATGCTATTGCGAAAAAAGTCCCGTTGATTATTATTTTCTAATCGTATCATTAACTTATAAATTTGATATGTTATTACCATTACAATTCCTAAAATCTTTTATACACAAATCAATTGTTATTCAAATTCAACATTATTTTTTGCTGCAGCAGATCAATAAAAGTATTCAAATTAAACTGAGTAGTTTTATTAAGATTATGCAATGGACGAATCTGAAAAATTGATCTGTTTCATAAGAATACAAATTTCTTCTATAAAGCATGGTCAGTATATCGAAAATACTATCAGGTAACACAATCACTAATTAAAAAAGGAAAAAACCGCTGCCAATTCATTGGCTCGTAGCTTTCTCCGACAAAATTTATAGGTCTAATAAATAAAATATTGTTTTAATATACAGTATAATCTGCCTGCTAATGTATGAGGCGGTTTTTAATACATAATTTAATATATAAGTTTTGGATGGTTCATTATCCAAAAGTTTGCGGACCCCTCTGTTTTTTACTGTAGAATACGAATGCTGCTGTCAATTTTTTCCACAGAATATATCAGTATGACATGAATTCATAGGAAGGGACTTTAACGACGTGCAACTACACCCCTATAAGAGGAAGCAACAGTTTTGAGAAAAATCGGTTTTTACATTTTAGCACTTTACTTGAAAACTGTTTGACAAAATCGTTTAAAATTTTAACAGCAGATAGCCTCTTTTATGATAAATCACCTGATAAAATTTTGAAGCATTTGATCATATTGTTTTAGAGATATGAGGAATCAAAACATTATCAAACAAAAATTGAAACCTTGATATCTTAAGAACTATAAGGGTTTAAAATCTGCGCAATAAACTTAGTCAAAACAAATATCTACTTTTTCCTAAAATCTCAAGTGCAATAAGGTCTTTTTAGGTTCATAATCGAGGCACAGAAAAAATCTATTTTTTTGCAGTTCTCGATTTATTATGCAAAAAATAAGTAGTCGAATCACTTGAAATTTTAATGGGATATAGTTTGACACGTGACCCACCGACATAATTTTTTTTTGTGAGGTTATGATGTTTAGTTTCAAAAATATAAATTAAAAAAAATCACTCTTATCATTTTATCTGCCGAACAAAGTGGTCGATCCCAAGGTTCGAACAAGGAAAAGTAGTTAAGGGGAGGTGGGAGCTATAGCTTCGAAAATCCGCCACGGGGTATTTAGTATTTCAAATGCTAAAAAAAAACTAAAGGCCGTTTTAACATTTTCTTTCGGTAGAATGATTTACTTATCTCAAACCTATGGCGCTCTGCTCATTATATTGATAAAATTTCTAATTAAAGAAAGTTAATAAGTAAAATTGGTGTTTGAGGTTGGCGTTGTAATCGCATCAACATGCGTAAACGCTCGCTCGTATTTCACAACTTTTACAAAAACCAAAAGTCTGATTGGTATTTTTTTCGGTAGAATGATTCACTAAACTCTACACTATAGCGCTCTGGTCTTGGTTTTTCATTGCAAGCTCTATTCAAAAAGTTATATAGAACAGAAAAACAAAAAAAATTGTTTTCAACTCCCACATCCCCTTAATTTTCTTTTCTTTGAAATGCATTTTAGCTCAATTGTTTGCAATAATGGGATAATTGAAAAAAAAACACAAAATAGTTTTTTTTCAAAGTCAAAATATGGCCATAAAAAAATAGTTGAGAAAATAAAAAATAACTGTTTTCCCGAATTCAGAATCCAAAAATAGATATGCATGTCAAATTTTATTGATATGGACAAAGTAGTTCCAGAAATATTACGGTATACACACACACACAACTCCATTACGCCGGTCCCAAGCCCGGGGCCCCACCACACAAGAGGTGGGGAAGAAGAAGGGGGAGGTGTAGCAACCTCGTTAAAATAACCAAGGCTCATCTGGCCCGGATTACAGCACCTTGTTAAAGAGCTCTTTTCTAGGATACAGGATAGGGGAAGAAACCCCGAATATAAATCAATCACGAAGAGTGAGTTAATTATAACACTGCCCCAAGCCGGTCAAGCTTTACAGCCCACTTCGGACGTCGGTTCCGATCAGGTGAAAGCCCCTGTGGCCGACGCAGGCTCCATTGATGTTGGGGGGAGCCAATTATCTTAAACAAGACAGGAGGTTATAGAGATGGGTTACTCGGCCCTCAAAGGAAGATTAGCCTCAAGTGAAAATTCAGACAGCAGATCGTGCGGAAGAAGAGTTGATGGACAAGATTCAGAACCATCTAAATAAGATGGATGCTGTAGTAGGTCGAGCCAAAAACATTTACAAGAGTGTTAAGGATGACATGAGGAAGGTCATGTCTTTCTGGAAACGGCTCATCAGCGTAAGAGAAGCGTCGAGCAAGACCAAGTCTAGCTTTGGACTGATGATGTCAAATAGCTCACGGACCACGCTGACCTCAGAAGAAAAACGGGAGGTAGAAACGCCAAGGAAGAGGAAGGAATGCACAGTGGTCTCAAAATCAAAAAAATGGGACAAATTCAGTCTTAGATCGAGTATTCAATAAAATTCATTTTTTTTTAATTGAAAACATAACTTGATGTACCTAGGAATGAAATAGGATACTGCTTTTTTGTATTATAACCCGCATATAAGGTTAAAAAATCGATAAAGTTAACCTAAAATGCAATTATTATTTCCGCAATTTATAAAATGATTAAAAACAAAAATTTATTTTCCAAATAAGTGCAGATATGGGTTTTTGATGTATTTTTCGACGCTGAATCTGAATCCAATGTGGAAAATGCAATAAATCCAAAATCAGCCCCTAAAATAGCGTAAAAACCGCCCTGTTTCTCATAATATCAACTTATTTTTGATATATGAGTAAATATATGGGTTTTCGATGTATTTTTCGACGCTGAATCTGAATCCGATGTCGGAAATACAATAAATCAACCCCTCCAATAGGGTAAACCCATATCTTCTCTTATTTGGAGAATAAATTTTTGAAATAATAATTGCATTTTAGGTTAACTTTATCGATTTTTTAACCTTATATGCGGGTTTATAATACAAAAAAGCGGTATCCTATTTCATTCCTAGATACATCAAGATATGTTTTCAATTTAAAAAAATGGATTTTATTGAATACTCGATCTAAGACTGAATTTGTCCCATTTTTTTTATTTTGAGACCACTGTGGAACGGTCTCCTACACAGAACGTGACCAATAAGAAATGAAAAGAAGAGGACAAGACGCCAAAGCATCGCTAGAGTGCGCCACTAGCAACGAATTCCAGCACTACTCAGTGCCCACCGCCCACAACAGGGACATTATCACCCTGGAAGAGGGTGGAAACCAGAAAGAAAAAGAAGACGATAAGATTAACAATGGTGTTGTAGATCAGAAAGGCACTAGAAAATCTAAGCCGCCAAGGGCAAGACCGACCCTACGGGAGGCTCTAATCATAAAAGCTACCGACGGGAAGTCCTACGCTGATATCTTGCGAAAGATGAAAGCAAATCCAAAACTGAAGATGCTAGGGAATAGCGTAAATAGGATACGTAAAACGGCGGTTGGTGACTTACTTTTGGAACTCCAACGCACATCAGACAGGAAGGCAACGGAACTTCGACAAGCGGTTCAAGAAGAGAGTGTCACCATAAGAACCCTACAAGATGTCTTTGAAGTAAAGGATCTTGATCTTCTAACCACTAAGAAGGACATCGTGGAAGCGCTACGGAGAGAGTTTTAAGATAGCGGCTTAAATGCAGTGGAGAAAACGGCAGTAAAGTCTGTGCGCAAGGCATATGGCGATACGCAGACGGCGGTCATTCAGATGCCAGCAAAAATGGCTCAGCAGATGATCGCAAAGCAGAAAATCAGGATAGGCTGGGTAGTATGCAGAATACGAGAGATAAAGCGGAATGCACGTCCACTTCGCTGCTATAAATGTCTAGGATTTGGACATATCGGCAAAAACTGCACAGTAACACAAGCTCGAAGTGACTACTATTACAAGTGTGGAGTTGAAGGAATGCAAGAGATTGTAAAAACAAACCGAGCTGCGTTCTCTGACAAGAATGAGGAGCAACAAAGAAAAGTGACCATGCTGCTGGTAGCTACACATGCCTAGTATACCGCGCGCATTATATGTGAACCATACAGGGCTCTGGACGAGACATCGTGGGAAACAGACGACACTGGCAGAGCAGCGATCTGGGCATGTGGGAACGTGGCATTCCAGGAAAAAATGTTGACCAGCGAGGAAGGATTTGTTCGTGCAAAAATAGCAGGAATACACGTATACTGCTGCTATGCTTCGCCTAACGCACCGATCGAACAGTTCAAGCGGCAGTTAGATCGACTCATGCAGGATATTGCGGGAAGAAAGCAAGTAATTATCGCAGGCGATTTTAACGAATGGGCCTTAGAGTGGGACAGTCGAAGGTCTAACCAAAGGGACGAGTACTGCTTGAAGCATCTGAAGCATCTGCTCTCCTGGACTTAGTGTTAGTTAATCAAAGTAGCACTAACACCTTTAGAACAGGAGACGCAGGATCTATTGTACACCTGACCATTGTTAGTAGTTGCCTTATTGATTCAATTGACAAGTGGATCGTGAGTGAACACTACACAAATAGTGATCACCAGGCCATAATTATGGAGGTAAGAAAATCAGAGCAGATACCCAGCGCAAGTACAAGGACCAACAGAGTCGGTTGAAAAATGAAGGATTATGATAAGGAGATGTTCCTACTGGCACTGGAAGAAGTGCAACTCTCGGGGACGGCGAACAGCAAGGCGGAACAGGTGATGGGTAATATCACACCAGCCTGTGACGCGGCCATGCCGAGAAGAGTGCCCAATTGTAGACGACCACCAGTATATTGGTGGGACAAAGAGGTTGAGAGTGCGCGCAGCAAGTGTCACCGGGTGAGAAAAAGAGAACAACGGGCAAGAAAGAAATACTATAAAACCGGAAGAGGCCAGGAAATAGTATATGCCCGCGAACAAGAAATGAAGAACGCTAGAAGGAAGCTTAAGAAGACAATCCGCGAAAACAAGTGACGGTGCTTTAAAGAACTACAGGATGTGGTCGAACAGGACCCTTGGGGTCGACTTTACAAAATAGTAATAAAAAAGATTAAAGAAAGCTACGTACCCCCTCCAAAATGCCCGGAACTATTACACAAGGTAGTGACCACACTGTTCCCCAGGCAACTGGAAGAGCCAAGTGTCTTTGAAACAGGTGCGAATGAAGAGGCTGTTTCACTGATCACGATTAAGGAATTGTCAGTCGCCTACAGAAGGGTAGGAAACAACAAGGCCCCAGGGCCGGATGGCATTCCCAATATTGCATTAAAGCATACCATCCATGCTGATCCAGAAGTCTTCGTAGACTTGTCCAATGCATGTCTAGAAGAGAAAACATTCCCCACAAACTAGAAGAAACAGGGATTCGTGCTTCTGCCAAAAGGAAAGAAGCCACCCCAGGATTACTCATCATACAGACCGCTCTGCATGTTGGACACCCCGGATAAGATCCTGGAACGCATAATCTGCGTCAGAATAGATCATTTTATAGAAGGAAAAGGTGGATTAGCAGAACACCAATATGGCTTTAGGAAGAATCGTTTCACCCTGGACGCAGTTAGCCTAGTGATCGACACTGCGCAAACAGCGATAGAGGGGAAAAGATGGAAGGGAGGAAAAAAAAGTACTGCGCCATAGTTACTTTGAATGTCGAAAAGGATGGGTTTAGTCAGTGTGAATCCGACACACGGCTGACATTGCGGATGGAGCTGTTTCGACGACCCCATAAACAAAGTCACGCTATAGTCTTTCTAAGGTTTTCCCTAACACCACTTCTCCGAGTGAGAGAAAAAACACACACACACACACACACATGAGATAAGCCAAAAGGCGATAAGCCACCTGGAGAAGCTTCCTCATACAGATCACTCTGCATGCTGGACACCCCGGGCAATATCTTAGAGCGCATAATCAGCGATAGAATGGACCAAGTCATTGAAAAACCAGGCGGACTTGCGAAATATCAATACGGCTTCAGGAAAAAACGCTCCACTCTTGATGCCATAAGCTTAGTAGTTGACACCGCTAGAACTGCAACAAAAGTACTGTGCTATTATTACACTGGATTACACTGGAAGTTAAAAATTCCTTTAACTCAGCCAGCTGGGGCAAGATACAGGAGGCACTTCGGAATCAAGAGGTACCCGCATATATAAGAAGGATTATGTCTAACTACCTAAAAGACAGAACCTTTTTGTATGACACAGAGAGAGGCACGAAAACCTATCAAGTAACCGGAGGGGTCCCACAAGGGTCAGTGCTCGGCCCACTATTGTGGAAGATCATGTACGATGGCGTACTTAGGCTAGAGCTATTCGAAGGTGCAAGAGTTGTAGGGTTTGCAGATGACATTGCAGTAGTGGTTGTAGCAAAGCAAAAGGAAGAGGTGACGGAAATCGTTAACGAGGCAGTAAGTATAATCCACGATTGGCTAAAGCAGACTGGACTTGAGCTTGCTAGCCATAAAACGGAGGCTATTCTTATATCCAGTAGAAACAAAATAGAGACAATAACGCTGTTATTGAACAAGCACGAAATAAACTCTCAGCCGACCATTAAGTACCTGGGAATCACCATAGACGCCAGACTAACGTTTAAACAGCATCTTGAGAGGGCAAGCAATAAGGCAGCAAAAGTCGGTGCCGCACTATCGCGACTAATACCAAATGTAGGTAGGCCAACGCAGGGCCGAAGTTTACTCCTAGCCAGTGTAACTACATCAATTATTTTATATAGTGCTCCAATACGGGCGAACGCTATCTTGGTCAAGTCCTATGCACGAATGCTGTCAACAGTTTATAGGAGGTGCATTGTGGGTCGCTTCTGCCTACTGAACAGTATCAGAAGATGCAGTGTGCGTTATTCCAAGTATGCCGCCTATTGACCTCCTAACAACAGCACGAAAGAATATATACGAAGTAAACCAGCATGGTGACAATACTCAAAAGGAAATTTGGAAATCCGCAAAGAAACAAACCCTAGCTGAGTGGCAAAGACGATGAGACTCCAGTAGAAATGGGCGATGGCCGCACCGTCTCATACCATGTATTGTTGGCTGGACCAATAGACGACACGGGGAAGTGAATTACTACCTTACGCAGTTTTTGAGCGGACATGGGTGCTTTCGAGCCTACCTACACCGCTTCAAGATAGAAGATAATCCAAATTACCCAGTATGTTTGGAAACAATCGAAGATGCGGAACATGTTTTCTGCAACTGTTCGCGATACGAAATGGAACGAGCGGGACTCGAGCGGTACCTTCAGGCTAGGGTGACCCCTGAGTCAATGATGACAGCTATGCTAGCGTTGAAAGATGGCTGGTGCGCAGTAAACAACTACGTAAGGACTATTATCAAGATGGTTAGAAATGACGATGAGAATAGAAGGGAAGAACATGGCGAAACAGCTGAGTAAAACTGTTGCTAGACGAAGGCCACTAGGTAATAGATACAAAACGCTCCTCAGACTGATGCAGAGGAACGTATGTCACAGAGTTGAGCTCTCGCTCCCCTGCCCGATGCAGAGGAACGTAGGAGCTAGGGTTGAGTACCTCTAAGTGCTCCTCAGACCAATGCTCAGGAACGTAGGTAACTGAGTTGAGCCCAGACTCCCTCACCCGATGCAGAGGAACGTAGGTGTCGGGGTTAAGTCTGTCCAGAGGATGGCCGGTCGATGCTGCTCGAAGTACACGACCGGACGATGCGGCAGGAAGCAGACGGCTGGACGATGCAGAAGGAAGAAGACGGCAGGACGATGCAGAATGAAGAAGACGAGTTTGATCCTGAACCCCTAATCACCTTGGTGGATGGGGAATGTACGGAAATGTCAAACTTTAAAGGAGAAGCCATAAAAAAGGCTAGTTAACGGGCCCCAAGGAAGTATTGTTCAACGATAGTACCTGTGGGGATCCGGTATCGAAGGGGTACTTGTGCAGAGCTTGCTGAGTCCGGTTTCGAGATTACGTCAGAAATTCTGTGTCTTCGAATCTCATCTGGGGTTATAATTCCTCCGTGGATCCACCAAGACTTGGTTACTGGAGCACTCTGGTACAGAAGTCCGCGCGCTTCTTCTCGCGTTTTAGTCGCTGCGTCTGTTCGCAATGGTGCGTCGGATGTACCGCAAAGGAATATATTTGGGTAGGGCGGTTATTGGTATAATAGTGCTACGATTTCTGTTCCCGAGTCGAATTCTGTGTCGATTGTAAGAAATAATTTTTACAACGGTACTTTTGCTTATTCCCTGTTACAATGCCGCTACCCTAAGCGGGTCTTGGGCGTTGTCGTCCAGATCGGATGGGTGGGTGCCTATCACCACTACACAGCGCGTCCTTAGGTTGCGGATAGAGGAACAGCTCCTGAGAAAGAGGTTAGCTACGAATAAATTGAATAAGCAGCCGCAGACAGCCGATAGGAACAGGCGTGGATGTGATGAGCCCACACTGTCGAACGCATTCATCTAGAAACACTACGCAAGCACCATAACAAAAAAACACTTCACATTATCTCTTATCTCTTAATCTATCTCTTTCATCACACATTACAAAAATGGGCAAAAATCCTGCTGCCGAGGAGGATGCGGGAGCGATGACAACTGCCCCGAAAGGGGGTGTGTAGAATGATTCGTCACCTGGTCTTACGCGGTAACGATGCCAGCGAAGGCGCGCTGCCTTGCAGGGGGGCGTTAGGATGCGAGAATGAAACCGTAGTGTGTCTGACGACGAATTGACACTGTCCTCGTCAAAGTCGGAAAGCTCTCATATTTAGTTCTAGAGAGGTATGGGGGTTATCACCTCTAGAACGGTGGACTCACCTGCGATCGGAACAGGATCCGAAGCGCGCGGGTTTAACATACTATCATGGCTCAAAAAAATAAAATCCGAACCAAAAGGGACTTAAGGGACTTAACTTGGAATGTTCGCAGTCTATACAAAGCAGGCGCGTTTAAAGAACTCGTAAAGGAAGCTGATAGGTACAATCTAGATTTAGTAGCAATAGAGGAATCGCGGTGGCCAGATGG
>QLYP01000990.1:4197-31872 GCA_016647725.1 Nasonia giraulti | reverse complement strand
CTTGCCTTAATCGGCCGGTGTCTTCACGTCTTGCCTTCATCGGCCGGATCAAAATGGGACCTGAAAATCCACCCTGCTACGTCCTCGTCGTGGGTCCTGGACATCAAGTTTTATAATGATGACAAAACGCACGAAATGGCACGCTAAATGATTAAAATCTTTTCTTCTATTTTAAATTTACTACTTCGTTTAAAGTGCAACATTTTACACGCTTTCAGGATCCGGAGTCGAAAAAGTGGGTGCTGTTTGAAAAAAAATAATTTGACCTTGAAATGACCTTGTAGGACTGGCTCAAATTCGAGGTCACAATTCTCCCCCCCCCCCTATACAACAACTTTGGTCTCTACCACTTTTTTTTAATTTGGCGTTGCTAGAGGAATTACGTAGGCGGGGTTTCATTCTGGCTGCAGGACATTGAGATGACCTTCAGTGCCGCAACCGAACATACCATTCTGAACGTAAAATTTACCGCTCTTTCTATTCCCGCAATAAAAGAATGTGGTTCCTATTTAAAAATCCAAAGTTGACCTTCAAATGACCTTGAAAAACGCGTTCAAGGTCAAATCCAAGGTCACCATCGGGTTGCCCCTTCGATATCTTTGGTCTCCACCATTTTTTCGATTGTGGCTGTCCCTGACGAGTTATGAGCGGTGCCCGTTTAAATTGGGTCACCCTGTATAACGTGGTAAAATTTTTTACTCCCTAAAGGGTATGATTTTTTATGATATCTGGTCTTGAAGTTGTGTATTTTAACATGGGAAGCATAGGCTAAGTCTGAATTTAGTGTACATTTTGTTTAATTACGAAGAAAATAAATCTTATATATTTTTCAAAAAATAGGTCATGATGTAAAATCATAATACAAATCAAGGAAATAAAAATTTGATAGGGCAAGCGGTGCTTTTTGAAAAGTTACAGCAATCGAAAGTTTCAATTCTGTGCTATCAGTATATCTATATATGCGCGCAATGTTTCTCACTTTTCTAAGTTTTATGGATATTTGATGCTCTAAACACTTTCTATCAATATTTTGATATATAAAACTAAAAATTCTAGAGTTTTCACACTTGACAACACTGGATAATATTTAAAAAATTAAATTTTCTAAGTCAACCTCGAATTGAGCACCACTGGGCCAAGTGAACTACCTTAACACTACGGCGCTACAGACTCGGTTTTTCATTAGCAAACTTTATTCAAAAAGTTTTATGTAATAGAAAAACTGTATTTTTTTGGACGACATCCCCTCAAATATCATCACAATTAATTTGTTAATCGCAAGCGAAGTGAGCGTTTTTTGCTAGTTCTGCAATTAAAGACAAATCCTAGTATGCGAGGCGCTAAGTGTTGCGCACCTGTGTTGGTAAGCACAGCGTTGCAGATTTAGTAGGTGAAGAAGCCTAGCCAAAACGGGTATTTCTTGATTCCCGGCTATTCTCCCTTCATCGGGCCTCTGTGAGCAATTGAAGCGGAACGATAATGGGCAGCGGCTTGCTTTCGCGACCAAGGAACAGCTCTTAATTATGACTTGGTGAACTACAATGGGATTAACTAACCCCCTCCCCTCCCCAAGCCCAAGGTGTGACAGAACCGTGCCAAAGGGACGAGCTGGCCATTCTTACGTGTACCGTGATTCTTTCGTGAAGCTGGGAGCCATTATTGTGGTCGCCGAAAATGACTTTTTAATGGACACGCTGTAGGAAGTGGTCCTCCGGACAAAATCTCGGGAAGGAGCTAAACTTCTTGTGATTGGAATGAATGCACTTATTCCCTAGTGCTCAGTATCCCATAATCATCGCGCACAGGGTAACGATGTTTTGTACTTATCACCATGGCTAGGGACAGGACATCATTTACCCGAATCAACTTGCATCACTTCAAACGTGCCTTGGCTCTCTTGACCAGGCACATAGCTAGGATCTACAGAGGCATTTGCCTAATACCAGAACCTTGGGTGGTCGCAGGTAGGGTCAGAGGTCTAACAAAGAAGAGTCCTTAGGTGTACCTCACCGATTTTGATCATTTCGTGATATTTTGTTGTACTTTTTTTACTTTATTTTTACTTTATTCCTTATACAACCCCTTCTAAGGGTTAGGGTAAACCAGAAGTTGACTGATAGTACATCGGAAGTTGACCAAATGTTGACAAAAAGTATACTGAAAGTGAACCAAAATTTTTAAAATTTTGTTTGTAGGTCCGTTTTTGATAATTTACTTCATTCTCTAAACTACTCTTCCCAAAAGTCTACAAATTTCTTAGGGCTAAAAATAACAATGTGTTTCGTCTTAGATCTGTTCTTTAGACTCATCAGTGAGGCATTGAAAATTTTAGTGCGTAACGTTTTGCAAATCGTGCAGCCAGTCATGTATATTATTTGTAGATAGGGCTTATGGCTACTTTCAGCGCTTAAGTTGCAAATATTAATAGTAAATCATGTTTAAAAAATATTGAAAGAAAAGTCGACATATTATTGCTACTAATCAGAACTAAAAATTACAGTAAGATTTGTTTTTAATTTTTTTATATGCAAATGCTCAAGCGTTATTATATTGTCTTTTTTGCTTCCTCCTAAGAGGAAGCTTTGTAATAGTAAAATTTTCAGTTTCGCTGAAACTTCGTAGAAACTCATTTGGATGTGTTTAGAGTACGAATCATACGTTTTTAGAAAATTTCCGTGCGGATGGCTGTGTGTGTGTGTATGTGTACGTATCCCGTCATAATTCTGGGACCATGCGATCGATCGTAATAAAATTTGGCGTGCATATATGTTTTCTGATTCTAAATTTGGGAATCATTTTTTTTATGATTCTGACCATTTTATGGCCATATTATAGCCATTTTTTTATTTTTGAAAAAATATTTTTGCTTTTTTTTTGATAATATGATCTACACAATATATTCAACAATAGTGTATCTAAAAGAGCATAAAATTGCCTACTTTTTTATGCAAGATTTTTCAGATTGACCGTTGCGTTCAATTTTTATTATAAAAAGGTGATTTTTAAAAAAAATTTAATATCTCCAAAACTAAATCGTCAAACGTTTTGAAAAAATGTATGACAATGAAAAACAATTATGCCTATTTGCTGCAAACATTTCAAACCATTTTGATTACTAGTTTTCGAGCTAAAAATCAAAAACTGAAAAAAATGGGGTTTCTATGTCGTACAATTACGGGAGTAAAAAGGCTTTAATTAAGTTGAAATTTTGGGAAAATATCGATCTTTTGATCACCTCGGCTAGGTTCTTTTTGCAGCTTATAAAACGGTTTAGTTTAAAAGATATCAGAATTCAAATTCTTTGTCTCACACCCTGTATACCCTGTATAACTGAAAAATACTACTTCTGCTAAACCTTATAACTAGCTAACTAAAGTTCAGAATGTTTCAAGACAATTCATGATTTTGAGCTTATGAGGATCCTATGTAAAATGATTAAGATTGAAAGTATTTTAAAAATTATTAATATACTGTATATTTGAAAAATATTTTATCTATTTGAACTACAACATTTGTTTGAGGAAGCTACGTGCCAAAGAATTGGCAGTGGTTTTTTTATAGGCTTCTTTCATTTGTAGGGTGTCAGTGCTATCATCTGTATGGTATCACCAAAACAATGACTATTTTTTTCATAGTATTTTATTATCTACAACTTAAATCTGCTTCAACAAATGCGAAAAGTCGTCATAAATGTTACAAGTAAAGCTGCAGATTAAGCTGAAAATTCTTTGCCCAAAATAATATTTTTGATTTAGGCTTTAGATAAGTTTCGCAGAAAAAAACAGACTGCCTCAGACGCCGTTGAAATTCATAGCGCATATTATTATTACTGTCGTTTTCAGAATTAAAGAACATTTTATTTTTGCCATTGTTCAGCGCAAATTATTTTGCAGCCGCTATTGAAATCTACAACGCAGATTACTTTTGCAGCTGCTTTTTAAAATTACAGCGCATTCTATTATTGCAGCTGTTTCTAAAATTACAGCGTATTTGTAACCGCTTTCTATTTTACAGCGCATATTATTTTGCAGCTGCTTTTTAAACTTACAGCACATTTTATTATTGCACCCACTTTTCAAATAACAGCGCGATTGCAGCCGCTTTCTATTCCACGCGTATATTATTTTGCAACCGCTTTTGAATACTACAGCGCATATTACATTTTTAGGGGCTTTTTAAAAGTACAGCGCATTTCATTTTTGCAGCCCCCTTTTTAAATTCACAGCACATTGCAAGCGTTAATCAAACCTTCAGCGACTGTTTTATTGCAACGGCTATCGAAATGCACGGCACATATTATTTTAGCAGACAGTATTAAAATTTATATTGGATTTTAAAACAGAATAATGTTTGCCCTATCGGTCTTGCCTCGGGAAGACCGATAGAGCAAACATTCTGTTTTTGAGTATTCACCAAGGAATCGAGTCTACGTAGAAGAAATATTAATCTCTCTACAAATCACGAACACTTACTAACTCTTGTTTAAAGGCAATGTCACTTTTATTTACTCTTAAATTATCTTTTAGAGTCATATGTTGCAATTTAACCCATGATGAACTATTTTTAACACAATTTTCAACGATTTTTGTTTCATTACTATATTTGATAACATCTAAAGTTTGTCTGAAATAACCTGTCACTATTACTATTTTTCCTCAAAAAAGTTCATCCCTTTTGTAAATATCACAAAAAATCCTATCAACTGCATAATAAGAACTTTTGTTTTTTTAAGGATAACCCCATATTCAGATTGTAGTGTAATATTACAACATGTTTCTTCAGTTATATCTACTGGAAATTTAAATGCTAAATGCGATATTTTACCATAGATTAATTAATTTGCCACTATGCCCGTCCATGCAACTGGTAAAACTGAAATATTTAATCGCTTAAAATATAAAATTAAAGAATTTAACAGAAAACTTTTTCCACTTCATCCCGGCCCATCGATGAAGAAACATTTATTATGATTATCACTTTTATTAATGTTTTCAATACTCTCTTAATATTCTTAATAGTAATAAAAATTTTAAGTTATTTTTTAGATAAAAGAGTGATATCATGAGATACATACTTATTTATTAACTGTTCCGTAACAGTCAAATCTTCATTTTTCTTATTTTCTTCGATGTCCGAATAATGGATAACATAAGGTTAATTAAAATCATTTGAAGTATGACCATTATTTGTTAAAATTTTATTTATAATTATTAATGCAGAATTCTCGCCAATTTCTTCTGTTAATGATGTGCGATAAAAATGATTTTTATACTTATCAAATAATTCTCTAGCATTAAGTGGATTATAAAATATATAAATGTAAGCTAAAAGATTACATAAAGCATTTGGAACTTGGAATTGTGTACTTTCATGTAAACGTTCATCCCATTCCTATTCAGTTTTTATTAATCCTCTAGCAACTGCTGCTTCCATGAAAGACAAATATGTAATTTTATCAACTGTTTTAATATTTTCAAAAGATTTAGCTCCTTTTACATGTAATAGTAGTAATCTTGAATGAAATCTTTCTCGATTTTTTGGATTAACGGAATACATCTTCGCAAAAACTGGTTTGTAAAATGTATTTCTTGCAGTCCATTCTTTCCTAATTTCATTAAATACATAATTGTATGGAATATCTTTGTGTCTTGCATTTGGATCAATCTGATTCAGTATAAATCATGCAGTCAATGTTGTATTTAAATTTTTGTTAATCAACTGATCTTCACATCTTTCTTTAAAAAATACATATTGTTCATTAATGAGATGAACTGCTAATCCATACATTACGTGGAGTAATTCATACATTGGATATTTGAATAATCTATAAAATGACTCTGGTGCGCTGACGTATCGTGTATTAATACATTGTTTGATTTCATCATAATCATAGATATCATTTTTCTTTTCAACAATATTATCAAAACTAGAAGTAACATCAATATTACTTATTTTTATAAATGCACAATTATGGCCTTTATAACAACATTTATATAAATATTTCACATAATGAATGGTTGGGCATACTTCTACATTAATGTGACAGTTGAATTTTAGTAGCACAAATGAATTATAAAGAACAACTGATCTATTATCTGCATATAATTTATTGTTCGTATTTCTTTTAAACGTTATTTTTTTCCATTATTTTTCCTAATCATCCACATGGCCCATGTATCATGAATTGTCGTACTATAGAACATAACCTTAGTTGTTTATTTTCATCAGGGATTTCTGCACTAATTAATTTATCTACTTTTTCTTCAGTATTTATTTTATTTTCGGAACTTAAAAAAGCAACATGTGCATATGTGGTAAACCTCTTTTTTGTAACTCAATAACGTACGTATAGGCAATACATTTTTCACAAATACCTTTTCTGACTATTAATTCTAAACATTCTTTTATTTTATGACGAAAAACTCTAGTTACAATATCCGGTCTATCAATGGCATCTTCATGTAAACATACATTTTCGACAATTTCTTTCCATTTAGGATTACATATCATCGTATTAAAGAAATCTGGTTCACCAAGCTTTTCAACAATTGTCATTAAATCAGTGAAATTTTGTTTTAATGATCGTGGAATTCCTGAAAATGTTGATGGCAAAATAACTATTGACCAATTTTTTAATTTTAATTTTTTTTTACTCAAATGATCCATTACTTCTTTATATAAATCCGTTTGTAAAATATGTTGGTTCTTCTTGAAATAATAAAGTCTAGATCCTTCAACTTTGACCTAAGCATCTACGATATATTGTTGTGTTAATTTTATTGTCAGTACATTTTATGTTCGGCATCCACCCAACCCACTATTTGGAAAAATAAGCGGATAAGTCATAGGATCAACATGTTTGCTTACATACGGATTATTGTCTGGTTTCTCGAACTTGGAATAGATGCATATGTCACAATCAACAGGAGGTTCACCATCTTCACCTACAAATACTACGGCATTTTCATTACACATAGCTTTGTTATATCGATGTTTATCATGATTATTGTTTCTTGTAAAAGGTATTTTTACATCTTTAGTCATTTTGAATAAACATTTATTTGTCTGATTAGATTATCTAATTCTTTAAACAAAACTAAATTTCATTCGATGTTGATTTCTTTTCTAGACAGTAAAGCATCCTCATTATCTACAATAAAAGTTGACCGTATTTTCCACCTTCATTATCATTTGGATACAACGCATAAATATTATGATATATTTGACTACAAATCCTCTAATATATTTCGATAAGTTCGATTCATTTTAAAAACTACCCCTCCTTAGAGGTTAAAGTAAACCGAAAGTTTACCGTAAGTAGATCAGAAGTAGACTGAAATAGAGATGTGCAAGTTCCCGAAAAACCCGAGTCGAGTCGAGTTTTTTTATCGAGTTCGAGTCGAGTTCCCGAATTTTTTGAGCTACGGGAAATTGTCGAGCTGTTCGAAAAATTCGAGCAGTTTGAAAAGTTCGAGTAGCTTGAAAAACTCGAGCAGCTTGAAAAACTGAAGTAGATCGAAAAACTCGAGCAGCTCGAAAAATCCATGTAGCTCGAAAAACTCGGGATTTTTAAAAATTTGTAGGATCTTATATTTTAATTTTAATGTCTGGAGGTGCAATCAGAAAATGCATGTTACTACGATCAAAGTTTCAAAAAGAGCTTTAATTTGAGCGCTAGTGGGTTAAAAATGGTTGTTTAGGTGAAAAGTTGTCTATATGTTTGAAAGTAGAAAAATTATTGCCTATCAATTATGGCTGTTTATTAACCTTTCTTCATTGCCATATATATATATATATATATATATATATATATATATATATGGCAATATTTTTGGGGACTCTTAGAAGGACGGATTGTTTATATAAAAGTTAATTTATTAATATTATTAATATTACAATTATATAAGAATATATAAGTTATTTTATTTAGTTCGTTTAATGTTACATTGGAGGAAAAACATATTTTCTGTTCGTCAGTTGGTCTTGATCAGCGAATGATTCATTCGCCTGGCTTGATCCACACGGTGTAATTTGCTTCGAGTGATCTATAAATGGCTGTAAGATTATTTCCATTTTTGTTTTTAAATTGTTGTCAGTTAAACATTTACCATCTTTAAAATCACTATAAATGTGTACATTGTTTTCATCTTTTTTACAAAATGATCCACAATTCGAATGTTCGGCAAACGCGTGGGGAATTATATTTTCCAACAGTAGATAGGCTATAGGCATACCAGAACATAGGCATACTAAAACACCCCCTCTCCTCTCAGAGTGTTTTGGTACCCGATGAAGGAGGAGGGATCCCCTCTCTCTCCAAGATACTAAAACACCCTCTCTCCTCTCAGGGAAAGATTGCAGCCCTCCCAAAAGAGAGGGAAGCGCCTACATTTGCTTGGAAAAGCTCCTCCTTCTCTGATTTTCGAGAGTGGTTGAAAGTGTGTAAATGTATCCTTATAAAATAGCAGCCAAAGCTAATAAATTTATCGGAGAAAAATAAATCCCGCTTTCTCACAGTTTAAACTGAAAGATAATAACAAGAATAATAAGCACATCTGCTCGCTCTCGTGAAGTGATGAACCTTCAAAGCTATTTCCACGTTAGATTGTCACGAGCAGAGATAATTTTCTGGCTGATTTCTTACAGATTAGCAGATAGATTATCTGCCAAGTTAATATGTGCATGTGTGCGTTTCAAGAACTAGGATTTTGAATTTTTACACAGATAAGTCGGATACGTGCTGAAGACTCTCGCATGAAAATTTAAGATATGAACAGTCAACAATCTCTATCTCTCTCTCTCTCTCTCTCTCTCTGTCTCTCTCTCTCTCTCTCTCTCTCTCTCTCTCTCTCTCTCTCTCTCTCTCTCTCTCTCTCTCTCTCTCTCTCTCTCCAAGAAAGCGTAGGTGTGTACTCGAGTGATTGAGGGATGGTCAAATTTTGCTGAGAGGGAGGAGATTTTGAAAATTCCAGTGGGAAGTGTCTAAGGGAGGTTCTATGAGAAGAAACTGGAAATTTTTCGCCAATCGAAGGACTTTTGGCAATTGAAGTGGAAAGGGAAGCTTCGCAGTCCACCGTATTTAAGGACCTGATGCATGCTTCGTCAGTCAGTTCACTCTTCGTTTTCAAGTTCATTCTTCTTCAATTTAAAGTGTGAGAAGATGGAAGGAATCAACGACAGCATGAAGGCAGCTTTTGAGAAGGTCAACGGCTACAGAACAATTGTCCATCTCTTTAATGTGGCGTGGCAGTTGATGTCCTGGACATCGAATGGAATTAATGATGATTCCATTTTGAGAAAGTGTAAGTGTTATTTTTTTACATTAGTTTAGATTTTATTTGTAACATTTTTTTTAAATTTAATTATTTTTGTTATATTCTTCAGCTCTACCAGCCGAGTTAACTGCTGCGATAAAGCAGCTGAATGAGGGTGCGGCCACCTCACCAGAGTAGCAACAACAGCAGCAACTTCCATCGATTGGTGTGATGCAGCAGATGTTTAAAAGTATATCATCCATATCAGAGATGCACCATCAGCAGCAGCTTTCACAGGAGCAAAACTCGCAGCAACAAGCAGCATTCGCAGCAGAAGTCATATCCGCAGCCAAATCCGCAGCAAAAGCCACAACCGCAGCCAAAGCCGCAGCCATAGCCAAAGCCAAAGCCAGAACCACAGCAGAAGCCGAAGCCGCAACCGCAGCCAGAACCTCAGCAGAAGCCAAAGCAGCAGAAGCCACAACCACAGCCAAAGCCGCAGCAGAAGCCAAAGCAGCAGTCGCAGCCAAAGCCGCAGCAGAAGCCAAAGCAGCAGTCGCAGCCAAAGCCGCAGCAGAAGCCAAAGCATCAGAAGCCGCAGCCACAACAGAAGACAAATCAACAGAAGCCAAAGCAGCAGAAGCCGCAGCCACAGCACCAGCTAGGAAGCCACTCAGGGACCCTCGCTCTCCGCCGGCAGCCAAAAGTGATCGCCCTTCAACGTCTGCGAACACCGAACGTCCGTCTTCATCAAGCGATCGCAATCGCTGGTCATCAAAAAGCGATTGCCATCGCTCGCCATCAAAAAAAAAAAACGATCGCCATCGGTCATCTTCGAGAAACGACCGCACTTCTGTAAGAAGCGATCGCTCTTATATACCAAGCGATCACCACACAAGTACGGCAAGCACGAGGGCTGATGGCCAACCGTCGAATACATCTGTTACCGCTGTTGAGCATTTACAGCCTCCTCTACGATCCGTAATAGCATCCAAGGGGATTAAGCTATCACAATCTTCAAGGGCGAGATCAAGCTCGCGTTGAGGCTCAAGCTCGAGTTCAGGCTAAAGCTGGAGTTCAGGCTAAAGCTGGAGTTCAGGCTAAAGCTGGAGTTCAGGCTCAAGCTGGAGTTCAGGCTCAAGCTTGAGTTCAGGCACAAGCTTGAGTTCAGACTCAAGCTCGAGATCAGGCTCAAGCTCGAGTTCTGGCTCGAGCACCAGCTCCGGATCCAGGTCGGGATGCGGCTTTGGCAAAAGCGGAAGTTCAAGAAAGAGGAAATCTGATGGTTAGTTGTAAAAAAAAAAATTTTTAATTTTTATCAAAAAATAATAATACATATTTTTTCTTTAATTGTAGATGAAGCAATCAATGGTATAGGTGGTAAAAGGATGACAATCACATCATCTCAAGAGAGTGAAAAATCAGGTAAGATAATTTTTTTCATTCATTTCATTTCATTATTTATGATAATATATATATTATTTTTTTTTTTGTTTTGTTATTGCAGCAGAAAAGAAGGAACGGAGAAAACTTTCGTTGTCTTTAAAAAAGACTGATCTATCACCACCATCTCCGCGACAGCAGACATCACCACATCCTCTCTATCATGCAGATCAGCCGATGCCACTTCAGCATCAACAAGAACTGCAAATGCCACTACAGCAACGAGCCCGACCGCGTATAATAAATTTTTGATAAGATAATTATAAAAAAAAATAAAAATAAATAAACATAATTTTCCACTAATATTTTGTGTTTCCTGCTTGTTTAAACATTATTCCTTTTAGAAATGTATATTATAACGCATGCTTACTGTCGTTGATCGCGCGTTACAACCAGGGCCAGAAGGGTCCTGTTTATTATAATTAGAAACGTCGGACATGCAGAAGGCATGGCTCGGCCGACTCACGCGGGCACGGATTTATCTATGCCATCTGACACATTGTCACGTCTTGACAGCAGCGTGCGAGTAGGTGGCCACAACGTACGTTGCCGAATATGGAAATCAGCTATATATATATATATATATATATATATATATAAGGTTGATAAGGGAAATAAAACATAAAACATTCATTTATTAAAAATCATTTTTTTATTTAGTTAAGCTGATTTCCAGTATAAACAAATACATTTTGAATTTTGATTATCCACCGTATCTAAACTAAATCGATCATCTAAATAATCGAGTATCCAGGTTCGTATTGGAATAACGTTTCGAACAGCACACATAGGCACTCTTCTAATGCAGAGATCGTGATTAAAGCAGACGAACTGCTTATCACATATTATTTTTTCAAACGATGGACAGCCAAAATTTTCGACGTTTGTGATTGATCTGAAAAAATAAATAGAAGAATATGTGAGGAATTTTTTTTTAATGTGAAAGTTTAAATAAATTTATTATATTTGCAACTTACAAATCGGGCAATAACTTTTTTATCCATTCTGCTTTCTGCTTTCCTTTGACGAATAATTTTGTGACTCCTTGCGTACATATTTCTAAAATTTTATGAAGACGGTGATATGGAATATCTCCAGAATCCCATTATATGCCGTGATGGCTCTTTTCAATCCAGTAAGTCATACATTTTTCTTCCTCTGTTAGTTCATCCCATGGTAATGGAGGTTTAAAGAGATACGCAGTCGGTAAAGCAGTTTTACTCAAATTGAGAAAACTGATTTCCTTGAAAATAAAAGTATCGTCGGCAATTCTTTGAAAACCTTGAATGTCACAGAGATAAACTTTTTCTTCTTCTTGACATTGCAATATTGTATTTCTAAACAATACATTATATTCACTTGAACTTCTATCAATCACGCTAGTCATCTTGCTATACAGTAAGAAATGATCTGAGCTAGACTCTTACTCTCTGTTTTTATAATACATAACTCCGCCTCTGGCTTATCTAGGATTTTAAAAGTCGATTTTGGATTGGATGAAAAGAAAGAAAATGCATCCCCTCTCAAGAAAATCTTCGTTCTTATCTTATCTATGAGCTCTTCGTCCACACCATTGGTCTTTCCCGAGAAAATCTTTCTCTTAATCTTATCTACTAGCTCTTCGACACTACCATTGGTCCTTTGCGAGAGAATACCTTCTCTCCCTATTTAAGAGCGGGAGCATCCACCTTGAACGATCACACTTCGTCAGTTGCGTTTCCTTGATGTAAAGTGATAGTTTTATGCAAGTTCACGAGTAATATTCTAGTCTTATTTCAGTAAAAAGTAAAGATGAATTCGATGGATTTTTTTGAACGTCTTGTTAACTTACTTCGTGACACCATACAAAGTAAAAATGATATGAGTGATGAAGATATTTATCATTGGCTGGACGTGTGTAATTATTATTCTACGATAAAGGAATTGAACGATAAAATTGATAAAGCGAATTTAACGCGAGGAGAAAAACAAAAGTGTCAAACTTGTTTAACACATTTGTCATGCATACAAGTTGAATTCGAACAACACCTTCGGTGTGGAGGTAGTTTACAAGCGGAGGAAGAAACTGAAGCTAGAGTAGAGTGGCGAGATGTGCAGTCAGCTTTTCAGAATAGAATTAGAAGTGGTGTGGTAGTTAATATAAAACATGTTGATATTCTAGATAAGTTTTTTAAACGATGCATAAAAGCTCTTTAATGATAAGGTAAAGAGCTGCTTAGATGAGTATAATGCAGTGAAAGTTAATTCTGACTTCATCGCCGAATTTTCTATGCAGAAAAGTGGAGAGGAAACAACAGACATTAAATATTTTACTAGTGAAAGTGTGACGATATATTTGTCATCGAATTTAGAGGAATAGTTTAAAGACAATATCAAAGAGCCTATTCTTGCACAGTTAGAAGAATTTCAAGAAAAGGACTCAGGCTGGACTCTTAAAAGTATCACAAGTTTGTGTATAAACATGAAAAAATATTCTCCAATTAAAGGGTCTTCTTACATTCCTCTTCCAAAGTATATAGAACGCAAAAAAGCGTGCGTCAATGTTCGAAATTATGACAATCAATGTTTCAAGTATGCTATACTTTCAGCAATATATCCTAGTGCCAGTAACGCCCATCGAGTTACTCAATATCGTGTACATGAAGACAAGTTAAACTTTAGTGATATAGAATTTCCAGTAAAGCTTAAAAATATTGTAAAATTTGAAAAACTTAATGATATTTCAGTAAATGTATACATGCTGAAGCAATATGGTGCAAAATTCGAAGTATTGACATCTGAGAAGAAGGATGAACATGTAAATTTGCTCTTGATTCAAGATTTTTACATAAACGAATATGAAGAAAATAATCGTGATGGTGATGGAAGCTTACCCAAATACCACTATGTTCGGATTAAAAATATGTCCCGGCTTTTGTGTTCTCAATTATCTAAATCTCATATAAAATCTTACCATTATGAAAGGTGTTTACAAATATTTTACAATGAAGAAAGATTGGAATCTCACGAAAATAACTGTAAAAATTTGAATAGTTGCCGGATAAATCTGCCTGACTCTAAGAATAACATTCTTAAATTTGAAGATTATAGTAAGAGTGAAAAAGTGACTTTTGTTATTTATGCAGATTTTGAATGTATGTTAAAGCATACTGGAAATGAAAATGCTTTTCAACTGCATGAAGCGTACAGCATAGGCTACTATATAAAATGTAGCTATAATGATGGATTATCTAGCTATAAATCATACAGACAAGAAAATAGAGATGAAAAGACACCTGCAGACTGGTTTGTTCAAGAGTTGAAATCAATCGAGGAGCAGATTGATCTACTCTACAAAAATCCTAAACCATTAAGACTTACAGACTTGGAAGAATTATCTTTTCGAAGGGCAACAATATGTCATATATGTCGAAAACCAATCCATGGTGATGAACTTGCAGTACGAGATCATTGTCATCTTACGGTATGTTGTCACTTTAATTACTTTGAAAAATTGAATTTACTAAATTTTTTAGCCTAATTTTTTTCTTCAGTTTCAGAGGTGCAGCTCATAATTCATGTAATTTGAATTATAAGAATTCGAGATTTGTGCCAGTTATTTTTCATAACCTCAATTATGACACACACTTCATTTTGAATGAAATCGCTACTTCTACATTGATGAAAGGACGAGTTTCGATGATCATCGAGATCTCCCTTTTTGCGCAGAGCATCGTACACCACCTGGCTCTAAACAGAAGAAACTTCTAACTACTTTGAATGATAAGACAAGGTATGTAATTCATTATCGAGCACTGGAACAGGCGTTAGATAATGGACTTCGACTGAAAAAGGTGCATAGAATTTTGAGTTTTGAGCAGAAGGCCTGGCTCAAACCATATATCGAACTAAATACAGAGAAAAGAAAGCAGTCCAAGAATGAATTTGAAAAACTGTTTTATAAATTATTAATTAATGCTGTCTATGGAAAGTGTATCGAGAGAGAGCGATCTCGCGTTGATGTGCGTTTAGTGAATAAATTTACAGGTCGATATGGAGCAGAAGCACGTATAGCTCAACCAAATTTTCATAGTTGTGCAATCTTTGATGAAAATTTAGTTGCTATTCAGCTAAAGAAGACAAGTATAACAATCAAGAAACGAATTTATGCTGGTCTCTGTATTCTCGATTTGTCAAAAACATTAGTATATGATTTTCATTATTCATATATGAAACAACGAGTAGGAGAAAAATGTAAACTTCTTTATACAAATACAGATAGTTTAATATACGAAGTTGCGGACATTGATATGTATCAAATAATGAAAGAAGATATACACAAGTTTGATACTTCTGATTGTGATGAGAATACTCAGTTTGAAATTCCGCGTGTTAATAAAAAAGTTCCTGGATTGATGAAAGACGAATGCTGTGGCAAGATTATGACAGAGTTCGTAGGTTTAAGAAGAAAAATGTATAGTATTTTGATTGATGGAGCTGAGACAGTGAAAAAAGCCAAAGGGATAAAATCCAATGTAGTAAAGAAATCAATCACATTCGAAGATTATCGAAAATGTCTTCAAGATCTTGTTATTATAAAACGTGAGCAGTGCAATATTCGTTCAAAATTACACATAGTCCATACTGAAAAACAAGAAAAAATTGCTCTAAGTCCTCACGATGATAAAAGATACTTATTACCTCATAGTACAGATACTTTGCCCTGGGGTCATTACAGAATTATGAAAGAACAGATGGCGCAAGCTGCAATGTATGTAGAGGGGGAAGCGGAGGAGAGTGGATACAATGCAGCTAATGGCAATGTAGTAGAAGAAAAAAGAGAGGGAGAAAATGAGAGGGAAGATGAGGTAACCAATGGCAATGATGCAGAAGAAAAAAGAGAGGGAGAAAGTGAGAGGGGGGATGAAGGTGAACAAATCAGGATTGAATACAATGTGCCTGAGGAGTTCATGCACGAATGGGATCCATCATTAGATAAGACAAGATTAGAATCAGAAGAGAGACGGTATATCTTACTAGAGACAATGGAAAGGGCAGAAATCGTGGTGGGAAATGGGCTATATGAACGCACGGACGACAACGAGGAGTACATTCGAGAAATCGAAGCGAACAACGAACCTTCTACAAAGAGACCAAGGCTCACCTAACTTCATAATAAGCGAGTTATATTTCATAGTTCTCCCTCATTACTTGTCTTTAATACAATTTTCTCTAACATAAATTTTTATTTTTGCTTTTTTCAGAATGGATCTATCTGCACTCAACAAAATTGCTGAGCGAGAGTTCTTGCCAAAGAAAAGAGCAACAGACATGGAAAAAGATCATCAGTACATGGTGACAGCACTGAAAGAAGTCAAGACAAGGTTCGGTACGAAGATTGTTGCTGAACTTGATGACAGCTTTCAAGTTTTCTTGCCAGAGAAGATTTCATCGGCTATTCTGCAAGATGAAGCGTTCTTCAATTCACTCTGCAACAGTGCAAATAAACTTTGTTTATTTTTAAAATATCTGGGCGGATCTTCTTTTAAGTTTGATTCTAGTACTCAATAAGAATGAATAAATCACAAATTGATTTTACAAAGATATATTTTTTATTAACTTGTACATAATAATAATTTCATATTTATTTAACCAGAAAATTTACACTAGTGAATTACAATAGTGACTTACACTCCGCAATGCACCAGTAAATCCCGCAGAGGTACTCGCAGGTACCTGTTGGCAGGACTGGCCACTCTTATCTACTAAAACTTAATACTAATTACAATTCCTTTATTATAATACATTTCCTCTTACAAGAGATCCTCTTACAATTTAATTTTTAAATAGAACCTAAATATTCATCTTTAGTATTTTAGCATTTCATTCATTCATCCTAATCCATTCCTTTATTTTACTTTTCGCTGTTTCATATTTGTTTAAAGTCTTTAGCTCGTTCGGAAGATCATTGAATACACCAACAGCCTTTATATAGCTGTTTTTTTGACTTACAGTTTTAGTTCTTTGTGGTATCTGTATCAACTTTTTCCTTGTTACGCTATTCGATGTCAAGAACCTGTTTTTCATATCATTATAGTGAAACACTATGGATTCAAACGCAAACAATTGTCTTAAGTTTAGAGGTTTGTCATGAGTCGTGAATTTGTTCTTACTTATTATTTTTAACAATCTACTTTGTAAATTTTGTAATATATTCAAGTTGTTATTATACGCTCCCCCCCATGCTATTATTCCATAATTTATAACACTGTGAAAGAATGCATAGTATATCATTAATAATGTATGTGTTTCCATGAATGTTCTTAGCTTATAAAATACAAACACTAAATATTTTGTTTTATTTATTAAATATTCAATATGTTGTTTCCATTTCATGTTGAAATCGAAGATAATACCTAAGTATTTACAGTGTTCCACCCTTTTCAAGACCTTTCCCTCTATTTGACATGTAAAGTTTCTTGGGACACTATCAATATAATTACCAAAAGTCATATATACCGTTTTGTCAATGTTTAAGGATAATTTATTTTGTGCAAGCCAGACCGATATGTTACTTAAGTAGTCGCTCATCTTGATTTCAACATTACTCCAGTTATCGTCAGTTGATATTACAGCTGTGTCATCAGCATAGGATATGATTGTTTCTTTTGTCATATTTATCAAGAGATCATTGACGTATAAAATAAAAAATAGTGGTCCTAATATAGTTCCTTGTGGCACCCCTGTATCTACAGCCTCATAACTGCTTACGACATCTTTCAGTTTAACCCTTTGGCACCTATTAGTTAAGTAACTCCTAATTAATTTATATGCTATTCCCCTAATACCATAATTAGAAAGTTTATCCAACAAAATTTTGTGATTGACAGTATCAAATGCTTTCGAGAGATCCAAAAAACTTATAGCTATTGGCTTACTTTTATCTAACTTATTATAAATAATGTTTGTTATATGATTTAATGCTTCCTTTGTGCCTTTATTTTTTACAAAACCATACTGATTTTCCGCTATAATCTTACTTTTGTTTATAAATTCAGTAATTCTGCAATATATAACTCTTTCCAATATTTTAGCTAAGTTTGAGATTAAAGAGATAGGTCTGTAGTTTGATACTTGTTTCTTACTTTTCGCTTTATATATTGGTATCACCTCAGCACTTTTTAACGCTTCTGGCCAAATACCCTTTTCAATACATAAGTTAATAATATGCACTAATGGATTTATTATATAATCCGATAGCAGCTTTATTGTTTTTACATTTATCTTATCTACACCACCGCTTTTCAATTCCATATTCTTTATGATTTTACTTATCTCACTGTTATTAGTTGGGGTCAAGAAAATAGATTTTGGATTCTTTATTGGTTGATGTGCCTTAGCACTTGTTGGTTGTTTAATTTTATCACTTAGTTTTTTACCAATATTGCAGAAATAAGAGTTGAACTCATTGGCTATGCCAATGGGTTCATCGATCTTCTGCATATCTTTATTCAAAATTTGTTTTATAGTGTCGTCTTTCTTATTTGTTTTCCCTAGTTTAGTTTTAACTATTTCCCATAAACGTCTAGGATTTCTTAGATTTTTTCCTACTTGTTCACTATCATATTTAAATTTTGCCTCATTGATAAATTTATTTAGAATTTTTGTATAGTCCTTATACTATTTCTTCAGCCTATTATTACCTGGTTCCATTTGCCAAGTCTTATATAATAACTCTTTTTTATTGCACGATTCTATTATGGCCTTAGTAATCCATATTTTTCTAGGTTTTGTGATGTCTCGTTTGTTACGTATTTTTTTGTTTTCCGTAGCTAAATCTATGCTAATCTTTATGTGTTCAATGAGTGTATTGGTAGCTTCAGTTGGATCATGCATAGTCAATATCAATTCCCAATATACATCCTTCGCTATTTTCCTTAGTTTTTTGTAATTTATTGTTGCTTTGTTCTCTTCTACCTTGTTTGCTCTTTGCTTGTTAATCGATACAAATAGTGGATAATGATCAGTTATCGCATAAATTAATTTGAAAGTCCTGGTTAAAATTGTATTAGTTTTTATAAATACATTGTCTATGCATGTTCCAGTATTTTTAGAATCTGACGGTCTAGTTATACCCTGAAATCCTGGGTGGTACCCGGAGTCTAGTAAGTTACATAAAAACTCATTACTATAATTTTCTTGTGTCAGTGTGTCAATATTAAAGTCTCCTATTATTAAATGATTCTTAGTCTTCTTTTTGTTTTTTATTAGTTCTTTTATGTTCATAATAAATTCCGATTTTGGTATGTCATGAGATCGATATATTGCGGATATGTCTACTGTGTTCTCATTGTTTATTTTTATACAAGAATTTAGTATTTTAAGCTTGCCTATATCAATAATCTCCGTGTTTTCCTCTATATCGTTTTCAATATATACAACCACACCGTCAGATCTGTTTATTTTGCTACTGTTATAATACATTTTATATCCTTCTATCATAAAATAGTCGTTAAAATCTAAGTTCCATGATTCAGCGCATACGATTATGCATGGTTTTATCTTTAGTCTCTCAATAAAAACTTGAAGTTTGTTAAAATTTGCATTTAAGCTTCTTATATTTACATACAGTATATTTTCTTTATTCATTTTCAAGTGTTTATTTAGAGAGTCTAGATCTAATATTGTTGTTTCTCGTTGTATCGTCTCGCTCTGTATATCTTCTACTATGTCAATGATATTCTCCATGTTACTTGATTCCTTGATTGCCTCCTCGCTGACTCTGCAGATTGAGAAGGCTGGAACGAGGTAAAATTGATAGCAGCGTGTCCATGGAATTTGTTCTTCTTGGTCTTGTATCAGTCGGTACAGGGATATCTATTTTACCGATATATCTCTGGATAAATGGGTCCACAGGGTAATCCGTTGTTTCAATATGCCTTTTGATTTTTTTCATAAGCACTTGACATTGGTGGCTATCATTTGCCACGTGTGCTGTATTATACTTTGTCTTGTAGATGTTATTAATAAAACAACAGTTAATACAGCATAAATCAGACTGCTTTGTACAGTTGATTGTATTATGAGGGCCTGCACATCTTAAACATACCTTGTCATTTAAGCACTTCCTACTACTGTGTCCGAATCTCCCACAGTTAATACAGGGTTGTAGATTAATGTCGTCATATACTTTGCAGTTCTGTTATCCTACAAAGATTCTGTTATTGTTCTCTTTTATAGTCTTGTATAGTTCTGAGGTTACTTCAATTATTATGCTTTCTTGATTGTTTTTTTTGTTTACAAATTTATGCACAGCTACACATTTTGTATCACAGCCTTTAAAGTTTCTTGTATTTATGTCATTTTCTAATTCTTTTAAGTCCATTTGTTCATAATTATCCACACCCAGTATTTTCAATCTTGGTTTTTTTACTACTTCTTTTTCAATCGTACATGTATTAGATAATTTCTTACTCATGTATTTAAGGGTTTCAGCAGCACTTGTGTTGTTCATACAACTGATTATCATCTCATTGTCATTTTTGCAATATACCTTTTTGGTTTGAATTGACTTCTCTTTATTTAAATAATGTTTCACACTTGTTCTTATATCTGTTCTGTCCTCATTGTTTTTCTTCCTTATTATGATGTTCGGTACTCTTTCGCTTTTTGGCTTTTCTCCTGATAAAACTTGAGCATATGGTTTGTTCAGTTCGTTTTGTTCGTTCAAGTAGTGTAGGTGTAAATTTAGGCTTTTTGAATTTCGCGCCGCTGCGCGCTCTCCGTTGCGACGTTGAGAGCGCGCGCGCATGCGTCGAGTTGCGTGCCGCCGGCCCCGCTTGCGAGCGCGCGAAGGGCCCGCGCGCGCGGATTCCTGTTCGGACTGCCTAGCGCTTCGCACGTTTGGCTTCCTTACGCTTTTCGATTTTGTTTCTTTGTATGGTGAGCCAGTGACTTATTCTTCTCAGAACTATCACTGTTCACCTCGTTCTGCGCCGTGTTTGTAGTGTTTAGCGGAAAATTCGCGATCGCGTCGTTCGCGTGTGTATTTGTGCGAGTGTGTGAGTGTGCCTCGAGGCGATAGTTTTAAGGTTTGTTGGCGAAGGTGTCCACGTGTTGTACGTGACTCCTTCAGGGCGAGCGAATAGCGGCAACACCCCTTGTTGCCCTCGTGCCAAGCGTCTGGCTCCCCGAGACGTCGGGGCGCGCTTGGTGCACGGTTGCGGACCATCCTTTCGCTCCCCAGGCCCGGCTTCCAGACCTCCAGGACCAGGACGGAAGCGGCGGCGGAATACGACGGGGCCTGCTCAACGCCCTCTTCAGCGGCGGTTTTTGCGGTCGTCTTTGCGGTAAGAGAGCTCTCTCTGCGTGCGGAAAAGGTACCTCGCGTCTTTGCGTTTGCGTGCGTTCTTTCACTTGAGTTTTTTCTCATTTAGAGTCACTGTTCTCTTTCTTTTATTTGTATAGTTTCACTTTCCTTATTTTCAATAAAGCTTACACTTGCTGAGGCTCTTCCCTCTAAACCGTGAGGGTTTTTACGCCAAAGCAAGTGCTTTTTGTGTACCGCGAAATCGTGTGTGTTAATTAAAAAGAACCCTTCACTCACTCAACCCTTTCCTTTTGTCGGAACTCACTCTGAGTTCTTTCACTCGTTCTAAGATTACTAGACATAGTTTCTTAACAATATTGTTTTCTTTTTGTAGTTGCTTAATAAATTCCTTCAATATTTCATTCTTATCGCTCATCTCTGTATTTATTTATTTATTTTTTTTTTAATTTATTTGTTTTAGTAGACTATTTTCTTTTCTCAAATTACTCACTTCCATACTATCATCCTGACTATTTTGTACGTCCTCCTCGTCCTTGTTTTCCAGTTCTTTCAATATTTCTTCCCTTAGTTCTTCCTTCAATTGACTTTTCACATGTGCTACTATGATTCTGGCATCCTCATTTAATGCCGATTCATTATATTTTGAGGTTAGATTTATATGCGCGTGATCAGGACAAATTACCAATGTATTACTAACATATCTTATGTTGTTTAATTTATTAAAGTCACTTCTATGGTACACATTATCACATATTAAACAAATTACTACTCCAACTCTTGCTGAGGGATGACATTTAAACGATTTTTCACGAACCTTGTCAGGCGGTATTCCCCCGCCCGACGCCATCTCTACACAATGTATCGGGACTCTACACAAATACAAATAAATTTAATATGATAAACATAATACATCTGCTTTTTTTATTTACTACAATCTGATCCTTTTATCCATAAAAAAAGAACATAAATTGTTAATATAGTTACATTAAAGAATCTCATTTTTATTTATCCAACTATTATGCTCGTCACTAAATCCTAGCCATTTAACATATACGCGTTTACCACTTTTTCTTAATACTTTTTCTACTAGATAAATTTCAGGATACATAGTTTTATGAATTTCTGTTTCATAAAAGCCACCTGAGACGGTTTTATCGTTATAATCTTTGAGGTGGTATGTTTTCGGATTAGTTTTTACAATTCGCGTTATTGTAAAAATCTCAATAGACCAGTTTGGTGTGTAACCTTTTTCAAAAACATTTTTTATCCTACTTATTCGTACTTTATCTCCTACTTTAAATTTCGGTTTTTTAACTGGCGACTTTTCATTTGGAAAACGTCTCTTGACTTCTCGCTCATTTGCCTGTGTAACATTTTCAGGCTCGAATCCTGTTGTCCGTCCGATGTTTTCTCGAATTATATGCTTTGAGCAAGTTAGGTAGAATATCCAACCATTTATAGCTTCTTTGTTTGCTGAATTCTGTCCACATTGCATTTTTTAACGTTCTATTGAATCGTTCGCATATACTTGCATGAAGATTACTATGTGAAGAGTATAAGTGTATATTGTGCTTCTTCATAAGTTTTTGAAAAATTGAATTGTAAAATTCTTTTCCTTGGTCAGTTTGTAGATTCTTCGGTACTCGTCCTTCTTTCAGTATTGACTTCATAGCTGTAGTAACATCATTACCACTCTTTGACGTGACTACTGGCACGGCCCATGCATACTTTGAAAATATATCTATGACAGTGAGTAAGTAATGAAAACCTTTGTTTTCTTTAGAATATGGTATCATTTCTACAAGATCAGCTTGCCAAGTCTCGTCTATTCCACGTATGTCATATTTTCTTCTATTGTATCGCCGACGTGCTGGCTTATCCAGCTCTTCAGCTACTCTATGACGTTCCATCTTTGTTTACAGTAGATGAAAATCCATCTAGAAATTCGTCTATACGAACTTTTAATTGTTTATTCACTTCTTCAATTATATAATCAACACCAGAGTAATTGCGAAGAGTTGTATTATAAAGATAACGCAATTTTGCATCCACTTCCAATTGATGTTTTTCAACTTGCTGCTTGTATTCTTCTATAACTTCATCAATTCCAGAAATTTTAGCAGCTATATAATTTATTTCAGTTTGTAGAATAACTTTCAGTGAATGCAAGGTGATTGCATCGTTTGGCTGATTGGATGGTCCTAGGTTGCAAAGTCGCTTGTTTTCTAAATCAAAATCACCGTCCGGTGTAAAATTGAAACCAATGCCTGGAGGACCACGACTCACTTGTGAGCCCTCAAGTGTTCTTCCAAACACATCGAGACTCATGGTAGTACTGATGCAAAGAAGAAAGTTGCGTGTCAATATATATGCCCAGCTTCACGTAATTCCACAATAATCGACTGGATTTCATTCTCGTGATTATTATTTCCAGCTGATCGTTCGGCAATCAATAGTCGAAGTCTCTCAGTAAGCTCGTTTCGATCATCCCAGTAGACGAGATCAATGGAACTTTTCTTAGCTATTTTATATTTAGGTATGAGTCCTCCTCCGCTGCTACTGCTCTTTTTACGTGGAGTGCTGTGGAACATTGATGCTAAAATATTCTTATATTTATTACTTCTCGACATTTGTATAGATTCATCTTTGCTGAATTTTTTCCGATGACCATTTGTTGCTTCCAGAATCTTGCGATAATTTGCACGATCTGATGAGCTCAGAAGAAGATCATCCGGATATTTTTTAAATAGCAATTCCATTAGTCCACTCGTTTTAGGATAACTTTCATTTCTGACTTTGACATATTTATCATCAAATTCAATTTCTGAATCATCAATCATATACACTTCATCAACCTTTCGCACTCCGTATATATTATCAATCGTTCTACGGCTTTTATCTAGCAATAATAAAAAGTCTTAAGCTGATTCATTTTTTCCACTCGCAGATCTAAATGTAGAATTGGTTATTGTGTCAAAAGCATCATCATCATCATCATCATCATCATCATCATCATCATCATCATCATCATATACAGTATAATCCAATAAACTTGATTTATTGTTCTTATTTTGATCGTTGAGCAAACTCGATCGATCGATTCTCATTCGTTTTTTTATTTTTTTACTGTTGTTATGATCCAAAATGTGATTGGACGGTTGCTGTAGTGGGCTTTCACTTTTCATCTCAACAAGTTTCTCAAGTGGTGTGATGACTGGTTTTAGAGTGTCACCGATGACTTTTTCAAAATCATCTTTCTCCTGTTTTAATAAAGTGTATTTTTTCTTAATAGCCTCACGAGCTCGCAAGAGCTCACTAAGAACATACTTCTCTTTCGTAAAGACTGACATGCTGCCGTGGCGATGTCTACAACTGAACTGTAAGTATGAGACTCATAATTCCTTTCTATTGCAAAACAATCAAATCCTTTTCTGTATCTACCCCCATTCATCGGTCTATCTTTGTCAATAACGATGAATCCATATTGATCATTCTTCCAACATTCAGAACAAAGATTCCGAAATTCGTTGAAAGTTAAATCGGTATTCACATGATCTTCATAGATGTGTTTAAGATTTACATCATCTTGTCGATAAATTACTAACAAATTGACATTATCTCTAATGAGATGTTTTCCTATATGAGCATAAGATTGACATAGATAGAAGCTATCTACACTCTTATGTCTCCCCATACAGAAGAATGCTCTGACGTTATCCTGCTTCTCACATGCCATATCATCAAAAATCATTATTGAATTTGGAAGGGCTTCTTCTGGAGATACTACAGATTCATGCTCACTGAACGGAAGATCTGATACTCCTTCAATCGGATCCAAGACATTTTTGAGAAATTGATACTTTGGCTGATTCAAGGATTTAGAGTATACATACAAATTCTCAAACCTAAGACCATTGGGGTGTGTAATTAAAGTCAATAAACTATTTGTTTTTCCACAGTTTGATGGACCATAGAATACTGCTCGTATACTATCTGGCAGTAATTCCCCATGACGCTTCTTTCTCTTCTCTTTTCCAAAATTAAAATTCGTGACAGGGAGTTTGACGTTCTGCTCGGTAAAATCCATGTTCACACAACAGAGTCAGATTGAACATTGAGCTCTCGAAATATAAACGCTCGTTTTATACCATGAACGTCAGTTGTGAATCAACACTCGAAGAGAGATGATCATACACAAATCTCACAAGGAAGGATCCCCAGGCGTACCTCACCGATTTTGATCATTTTGTGATATGTTGTAGTACTCGAGAAAATATTAGACACGTGTTTTTTCTTACGTGCTAATTCGTCGATTTAAGGGGTGAAAATCACCCTTGAAGTTTACCCCCAAAAACAGGTTTTTTCTAATATCTCAAAAACTATTTGGAGTTTTTAAATAAAACCAATGCCAAATTCTTTATTATAAAAAGACGCTACTGTAGGCACAACTTTTACCCCGAAGGGTGTCATCCCCTGTTTTTTTTAGGGGTAAATGTGCAATTCTTCGCTATTTTTCAATATAAAATTGATCAAATCGGCTAGATTTGGTTGAAAATTGCACTATCATCAAGAAAATAAGAAATTAAAGTTGATGTGTTTCGAGATTTAAGAAGAAAAATTTTTTTTCTTGATTGTTTTACCCTTGAGGTTATTTTTTTATTTCATACTTAAATAAAAATTATATTCTTGAATTATTTTAAAATTTTTTTAATTTATTTGCAGATTTACACATTTATTGTCTATTTTTTAATTTTTAATAAAACAACATTGAATATCGATGAAAATCATTTCATTTTACAATGAATTATTGTAGGTTTGAAATACATTAAAATTTTGAACTCATGTGTAATAAATTTTATTTCGAATACATTCTACAAACATATTACAATTATTTAGATCATGCAAATTATGTGTAAGACATCGGTAATTGAAAATTACATAATTCTCTTAATTGTTATCAAGGATCAGAAGTAGAACAATGATGATAATCATCAAAAAAGTGTTTCAAACATAAAGATTTTTTACACCATGAACATCGAACAATTGCGACATTAGAGCACCCTGCAATTTCAAAGTTTATTAGATTGTGATCTAAAAGCAAAATTTACTGGATTTTCAAAATTTTCAGGATGAACATCCGTGTAACTTTTATACCATGAATATTTAAACAGATTTATATATCTCGGAGAAGATAGTTGATTGTGCACTAAAGATTTAAGTTTAATGATATTGTTTCTTAAATGAAGATTCAATTCTTCATTCATCAATATCACGCTGTCCGAAAAGTGTCTTACATAATTTTTCCAAACCCTAAATCCAAAAACATCTAGCGGTTGTATTTTGCATGTAGTTCCTGTTGGAATTATTTTTAAAGTTATTTCTTTATTAGTAGGTTTTACTTCTTCTACGGCTGAAGGACAGTGCCCAGTCCATGAGTCTACCAAAAGTACACTTGATAAACCAACAGTCGGAAAATATACTTCTTTGAGCCATGTTTTAAAATGATCTAAAATCAGACGAATTTCAAATTTTAGTAATTTTTAATAGAATACAAATTAAAACAAAAAAATGATCACTAATAATAACACGGGATGCCTTCTGAATCCAAAATAGTATCATAATTATTCGAATACGCCTAATATGAAATATTACCTGAAGTTAATTTCCCTGATTTAGAAGCCATTGCATAAATGTTAGCTGGTCTGAACAACTCTTGTGTTACAACTGGCCCAAATTTACCAGTGTTTTCTTTAAGAACGATAAAAAGAGGGGAAAGAAGTCTACCATCACCAGAACCAAAATCCACTTTGATCTGAATTATAAACATTTTCTATTCCTTTTTCTTTAATAAGATTTTTCACTTCAATAACAAATTCATCAGCTTTTCTTTGTAAATAATCTGCTCCTTCTATTGTTTTTTTTGGTAATAAATTTATTAATCTTTCTTCCAACAATTCTATGGGCTCTCTTAAAATGTTTTACCCAATGTTTTGTTGCTTTGAAACGAAAATCTTCATGACCAATATCCTTTTGTGCTTGCAGGGCCCATTTCTGTAAATCTATATCATGGATAATATGTCCAGCATCAACAGCAGCTTTGAAATTTTCTAACACAAATGAACAAATTCTAGCTATTTTTTCTCTATAAGTTCCACCTTTATTTGAAGTTTTTGCCCAACGTTTTAATTGTGCTATTGATGTTACCTTTCGAAATCTATTTTGTACGGTTTTTAAATTAAAATTTTTATTAACACCACTTCTCCAAAACTCTACTGCTCTTGCTTTATAATCATGATCTAATTCTTGCACTGCTGAAAACTTTCATCTGTAATACTATCTCTTTCATCATCTTCTACAACCTGCATTTGAATTTCTTTATAAGGTTCTGCAAAATCAAGAGTTTCATCCTCAAAAACTTCAAATTCATTAAATTCATGCATAGAGTTTAATAAAATTTGTTCAATATGCTCTTTTAAATCTCTTTCTCGCTGTGTTATTGGAGTTTCTTTCATATTAAGTGCTTGAAATGTTATTAAAAGCAAGTTTAACACGTTCATGGGATTTACAAACATTTTATTCCACTCTAAAAATTTAACACTGTAAAATGAAAAACTGTTCTTATTATTTTATACTGTTATATTTAACACGTTGAAGTACACTTTTAAACTC